>JAQOWZ010000168.1:0-47421 GCA_035578165.1 Stenolophus ochropezus
CGCGCTATCTCAGAGTACTATCTACTTTTTCATGTACAGGTTTGATTCCGGAAGGAGAAATGTTATGTCCTAGAAATAATATTTGATTTTGACCGAATTGACATTTATCTTTGTTGATGAAAATACCAAATTTTTGTAATCTGTCAAAAATAATTTTTAGGTGTTCATAGTGACGTTCCGGAGAATTGCTAGCAATGAGTATGTCGTCTATATAAGCGAAACAAAAGTCTAAACCTCTCGTGACGATGTCAATGAAACGTTGAAAAGTTTGAGCGCTGTTTCTTAAACCGAACGGCATAACTATGTATTCAAAAAGACCGAATGGAGTTGTAATTGCTGTTTTGGCTATTGATTCTTCATCCATTGGTATTTGATTATACGCCTTTACTAAATCTATTTTAGAGTAAATTTTTGAATTTTGTAAGTTTGCCGTAAAATCTTGTAAATGAGGAAGTGGGTATCTGTCCGGAATCGTTTGTGAATTGAGAGCTCTATAATCTCCGCAGGGTCGTAGTTCTCCCGATTTTTTTCGAACTAAGTGTAAGGGTGAAGCCCAGCAACTAGAAGAAGGTCTTATTATACCCATCTCTAGCATATTATTAAATTCTTTTTTGACTTCCATCAATTTTTCAGGAGCTAGACGGCGTGGTTTTGCAAAAGTTGGGGAACTGGTAGTAGTTATACAGTGTTTTACTTTATGTTTGATTTGACATTTTGAATATAATTTATTTGTTAATAGAGAAGGATAATGTGAGAGTAATTCTGAGTAAGATTGTGGTGAAATAGGAGTTTGGGTTTTTTTTATGAAGTGTATTTTGTTTGTGTATTGATCCGATTCTAAAACTTGTTTCTTTGACATATTGACAGTTAATTTGAAATGTGTCAAAAAATCTGCTCCGATTATTGAGCATTGAACATTTGCAATGACAAATTTCCATGTAAAAGGTTTTGAAAGACCGAAATCTAATGTCAAAGTTTTGAAACCGTATGTGTCAATAGATGACTTATTGGCAGCTTGTAAAGAAATAGGTAACAATTTCAGTTTAGATTCGTTAAATGCAACCTTAATGACACTAACCTGAGCACCGCTGTCCACCAGGAAACGTTGCCCAGACGTTCTGTCCGTCAAATAAAATAGTGTTGCAGATACATTAAGATGATGACAACTGGAAATACAAGGTATTAATTTTGTATTAGTTGAAATTTTTATAGCAGTTTCGTTGAGAAGAACCTTTTTCTTTTTGAAAGAATCTTCCATGTTGCAGGGTGGTGTGCATTTCTTGGCGTTGCTTCCGAATTTCTTGTGGTACCAACAGAGAGAAGGTGATTCCGTGGTCAGAAGTTCTAGTTGTGACTGCAACTTCTTGACATCTTCTGATAGTTTTTTGATAGAAATTGTTTCCTGCGAGATCGATGCTATTGAAGGTTGGGAAATGCTCGCGATTTTGTCTGCGACTTCTGCCTTCTCTTCAAGGGAACAGTGCAACAAAGAAGAAATAATGGATTGAGTTGATAATGGTAATTTTTGCATGAACAGTTCTTCGAGGATAGTTTCGTCAAGTAGCTTCCCTGAGACCAACTGACGCATGTATCGTAGGACTTGTGAAGGCTTTTTGTCGTCAATAATAGAAGATGTTAATAGTTGTTGTAGCTTTTCTTTTTCAGAAATACTTAATCGTTGAATCAGTGCCTTTTTAATTACAGAGTACGGTTGTTCCACTGGAGGTGCAATGATTAAGTCTCTTACCTCAGCGGCAAACTGTGGGCCTAAGGCACTAATTAGTCTTACGAATTTGCTTCTCTCTGAAGTGATCCTCTGGGAAGCGAAAATAGCTTCAACTTGAGAAAACCAAAGCTCTGGATCGGCCGGCCAAAATTCAGGAATCTTAAAAGAAGTGGAGAGGGTCGAAAGTTGAACAGATTCGGCTTCCGAAGGATGAAGTGGTAGAGAGTCATGGTGTACATCTTCCATGACGAAAACGAAGGTGCGAAGATTCAGTTCGGGGTCACCAATGTAAAGATATTAGTTAATAATATTGTATAATCGAAAATATATATAAAAATAAATATAAATTTAACGAACACAAATATTGCTGTTTATTCTAGTCGAAATCTGACAACTCAATAATACCTAGCAACTAAAAACATATCGTAAAACATTTTATTGAACAACACCTACTACTTTCTTTATGAAGTAAGCAAAGGGCACTACATAAATATTTGCTTCCGCACCCGAATTTTATGATTTTTCATCATATTTTAGCTAAAAGAAAACATTGCAACAAGAAAATTACTATTTCAAGTGTGGTAGGTATTTTAGAATCCAGCCCATGTAGCTTACAATATACAACGTATTCATCAAAAATAGGTAAAATCTGACTTTATTTTTGTAAAAAATCATATAAATATTTGCTTCCGCGCCCGAATTTTATGAATTTTAATCATATTTTAGCTAAAAGAAAACATTGCAACAAGAAAATTGCTATTTCAAGTGTGGTAGGTATTCTAGAATCCAGCCCATGTAGCTTACAATATACAACGTATTCATCAAAAATAGGCAAAATCTGACTTTATTTTTGTAAAAAATCATATAAATATTTGCTTCTGCGCCCGAATTTTATAATTTTTCATCATATTTTATCCATAGTATAGGTCCGAAAGCATGTTTATGAATGGTTTAAAAAAATATCCATTTCAAGAATAGGTAAAAATCTGACTTTTTTTGTAAAAAATCATATAAATATTTGCTTCCGCGCTCGAATTTTATGAATTTTCATCATAGTTTAGCTAAAAGAAAACATTGCAACAAGAAAATTGCTATTTCAAGTGTGGTAGGTATTCTAGAATCCAGCCCATGTAGCTTACAATATACAACGTATTTATCAAAATTAGGTAAAATCTGACTTTATTTATGTAAAAAATTATATAAATATTTCCTTTGCGCCCGAATTTTATAATTTTTCATAATATTTTAGCTAAAAGAAAACATTGCAACAAGAAAATTGCTATTTCAAGTGTGGTAGGTATTCTAGAATCCAGCCCATGTAGCTTACAATATACAACGTATTCATCAAAAATAGGTAAAATCTGACATTTTTTTGTAAAAAATCATATAAATATTTGCTTCCGCGCCCGAATTTTATAATTTTTCATCATGTTTTATCTATAGTATAGGTCAAAAAGCATGTTTATGAATGTTTTACCAAAAATATCCATTTCAAAAATATGTAAAATCTGACTTTATTTTTGTAGAAAATCATATAAATATTTGCTTCCGGGCCCGAATTTTATGATTTTTCATCATATATAATCTATAGTATAGGTCCAAAAGCATGTTTATGAATGTTTAAAAAAAAAAACATCCATTTCAAGAATAGGTAAAATATGACTTTATTTTTGTAAAAAATCATATATATATTTGCTTCCGCGCTCGAATTTTATGATTTTTCATCATAGTCTAGCTAAAAGAAAACATTGCAACAAGAAACTTGCTATTTCAAGTGTGGTAGGTTTTCTACAATCCAGCCCATGTAGCTTACAATATACAACGTATTCATCAAAAATAGGTCAAATCTGACTTTATTTTTGTATAAAATCATATAAATATTTGCTTCCGCGTCCGAATTTTATAATTTTTCATCATATTTTATCCATAGTATAGGTCCAAAAGCATGTTTATGAATGTTTTAACAAAAATATCCATTTCAAAAATAAGTAAAATCTGACTATATTTTTGTAAAAAATCATATAAATATTTGCTTCCGCGCCCGAATTTTATGATTTTTTATCATATTTTAGCTAAAAGAAAACATTGCAACAAGAAATTTGCTATTTCAAGTGTGGTAGGTATTCTAGAATCCAGCCCATGTAGCTTACAATATACAACGTATTTATCAAAAATAGGTAAAATCTGACTTTATTTTTGTAAAAAATCATATAAATAATTGCTTCCGCGCCCGAATTTCATAATTTTTCATCATGTTTTATCTATAGTATAGGTCCAAAAGCATGTTTATGAACGTTTTAACAAAAATATCCATTTCAATAATAGGTAAAATCTGACTTTATTTTTGTAAAAAATCATATAAATATTTGCTTCCGCGCCCGAATTTTATGATTTTTCATCATAATTTAGGAAAAAGAAAACATTGCAACAAGAAAATTGCTATTTCAAGTGTGGTAGGTATTCTAGAATCCAGCCCATGTAGCTTACAATATACAACGTATTCATCAAAAATAGGTAAAATCTGACTTTTTTTTGTAAAAAATCATATAAATATTTGCTTCCGCGCCCGAATTTTATAATTTTTCATCATATTTTATCCATAGTATAGGTCCAAAAGCATGTTTATGAATGTTTTAACAAAAATATCCATTTCAAAAATTGGTAAAATCTCACTATATTTTTGTAAAAAATCATAAATATTTGCTTCCGCGCCCGAATTTTATGATTTTTTATCATATTTTAGCTAAAAGAAAACATTGCAACAAGAAATTTGCTATTTCAAGTTTGGTAGGTATTCTAGAATCCAGCCCATGAAACTTACAATATACAACGTATTTATCAAAAATAGGTAAAATCTGACATTATTTTTGTAAAAAATCATATAAATATTTGCTTCCGCGCCCGAATTTTATAATTTTTCATCATGTTTTATCTATAGTATAGGACCAAAAGCATGTTTATGAACGTTTTAACAAAAATATCCATTTCAATAATAGGTAAAATCTGACTTTATTTTTGTAAAAAAATCATATAAATATTTGCTTCTGCGCCCGAATTTAATGATTTTTCATCATAATTTAGGTAAAAGAAAATATTGCAACAAGAAAATTGCTATTTCAAGTGTGGTAGGTATTCTAGAATCCAGCCCATGTAGCTTACAATATACAACGTATTCATTAAAATGACACCCGTAAATGAAATGTTTATTATCTGATTAATAGCAAGTTATGGTCACTTTTGCATGTCCAATGCTAAAATTATCCATAGTATTGGTCCAAAAGCATGTTTATGAATGTTTTACCAAAAATATCCATTTCAAAAATAGGTAAAATCTGACTTTAATTTTGTAAAAATTCATATAAATATTTGCTTTCGCGCCCGAATATTATGATTTTTCATCATATTTTAGCTAAAAGAAAACATTGCAACAAGAATATTCCTATTTCAAGTGTGGTAGGTATTCTAGAATCCAGCCCGTGTAGATTACAATATACAAAGTATTCATCAAAAATAGGTAAAATCTGACTTTATTGTTGTAAAAAATCATTTAAATATTTGCTTCCGCGCCCGAATTTTATAATTTTTCATTATATTTTATCCATAGTATAGGTCCAAAAGCATGATTATGAATGTTTTAAGAGAAATATTCATTTCAAAAATAGGTAAAATCTGATTTTATTTTTGAAAAAAATCATATAAAAATTTGCTTCCGAGCCCAAATTTTATGATTTTTCATCATATTTTAGCTAAGAGAAAACATTGCAACAATAAAATTGCTATTTCAAGTGTGGTAGGTATTCTAGAATCCAGCCCGTGTAGCTTACAATATACAACGTATTCATTAAAATGACACCCGAAAATTAAATGTTTATTATCTGATTGGTACCAAGTTATGGTCCCTTTTGCATGTCCAGTGCTAAAATTATCCATAGTATAGGTCCAAAACCATGTTTATGAATGTTTTAACAAAATATCAATTACAAGAATAGGTAAAATCTGACTTTTTTTTGTAAAAAATCATATAAATATTTGCTTCCGCGCCCGAATTTTATGAATTTTCATCATATTTTAGCTAAAAGAAAACATTGCAACAAGAAAATTGCTATTTCAAGTGTGGTAG
This sequence comes from Stenolophus ochropezus, assembly GCA_035578165.1. Lineage (NCBI taxonomy): Eukaryota > Metazoa > Arthropoda > Insecta > Coleoptera > Carabidae > Stenolophus > Stenolophus ochropezus. Next base: position 5,847 of record JAQOWZ010000168.1, read on the forward strand.
GTATTTTAGAATCCAGCCCATGTAGCTTACAATATACAACGTATTCATCAAAAATAGGTAAAATCTGACTTTATTTTTATAAAAAATCATATAATTATTTGCTTCCGCGCCCGAATTTTATAATTTTTTATCATATTTTATCCATAGTATAGGTCCAAAAGCATGTTTATGAATGTTTTAACGAAAATATCCATTTCAAAAATAGGTAATATCTGACTTTATTTTTGTAAAAAATCATATAAACATTTGCTTCCGCGCCCGAATTTTATGATTTTTCATCATATTTTAGCTAAAAGAATACATTGCAACAAGAAAATTGCTATTTCATGTGTGGTGGGTATTCTAGAATCCAGCCCATGTAGCTTACAATATACAACGTATTCATCAAAAATAGGTAAAATCTGACTTTATTTTTGTAAAAAATCATATAAATATTTGCTTCCGCACCCGAATTTTATGATTTTTCATCATATTTTAGCTAAAAGAAAACATTGCAACAAGAAAATTGCTATTTCAAGTGTGGTAGGTATTTTAGAATCCAGCCCATGTAGCTTACAATATACAACGTATTCATCAAAAATAGGTAAAATCTGACTTTATTTTTGTAAAAAATCATATAAATATTTGCTTCCGCGCCCGAATTTTATGAATTTTAATCATATTTTAGCTAAAAGAAAACATTGCAACAAGAAAATTGCTATTTCAAGTGTGGTAGGTATTCTAGAATCCAGCCCATGTAGCTTACAATATACAACGTATTCATCAAAAATAGGTAAAATCTGACTTTATTTTTGTAAAAAATCATATAAATATTTGCTTCTGCGCCCGAATTTTATAATTTTTCATCATATTTTATCCATAGTATAGGTCCGAAAGCATGTTTATGAATGGTTTAAAAAAATATCCATTTCAAGAATAGGTAAAAATCTGACTTTTTTTGTAAAAAATCATATAAATATTTGCTTCCGCGCTCGAATTTTATGAATTTTCATCATAGTTTAGCTAAAAGAAAACATTGCAACAAGAAAATTGCTATTTCAAGTGTGGTAGGTATTCTAGAATCCAGCCCATGTAGCTTACAATATACAACGTATTTATCAAAATTAGGTAAAATCTGACTTTATTTATGTAAAAAATTATATAAATATTTCCTTTGCGCCCGAATTTTATAATTTTTCATAATATTTTAGCTAAAAGAAAACATTGCAACAAGAAAATTGCTATTTCAAGTGTGGTAGGTATTCTAGAATCCAGCCCTTGTAGCTTACAATATACAACGTATTCATCAAAATTAGGTAAAATCTGACTTTATTTATGTAAAAAATTATATAAATATTTCCTTTGCGCCCGAATTTTATAATTTTTCATAATATTTTAGCTAAAAGAAAACATTGCAACAAGAAAATTGCTATTTCAAGTGTCGTAGGTATTCTAGAATCCAGCCCATGTAGCTTACAATATACAACGTATTCAATAAAATGACACCCGAAAATTAAATGTTTATTATCTGATTGGTACCAATTTATGGTCACTTTTGCATGTCCAATGCAAAAATTATCCATAGTATAGGTCCAAAAGCATGTTTATGAATGTTTTAACAAAAATATCCATTTCAAGGATAGGTAAAATCTAACATTATTTTTGTAAAAAATCATATAATTATTTGCTTCCGCGCCCGAATTTTATGATTTTTTATCATAATTTAGGTATAAGAAAACATTGCACAAGAAAATTGCTATTTCAAGTGTGGTAGGTATTCTAGAATCCAGCCAATGAAGCTTACAATATACAACGTATTCATCAAAAATAGGTAAAATCTGACTTTATTTTTGTAAAAAATTATATAAATATTTGCTTCCGCGCCCGAATTTTATAATTTTTTATCATATTTTATGCATACTATAGGTCCAAAAGCATGTTTATGAATGTTTCAACAAAAATATCTATTTAAAAAATAGGTAATATCTGACTTTATTTTTGTAAAAAATCATATAAACATTTGCTTCCGCGCCCGAATTTCATGATTTTTCATCATATTTTAGCTAAAAGAAAACATTGCAACAAGAAAATTGCTATTTCAAGTGTGGTAGGTATTCTAGAATCCAGCCCATGTAGCTTACAATATACAACGTATTCATCAAAAAATAGGTAAAATCTGTCTTTATGTTTGTAAACATTTTAGCTAAAAGAAAACATTGCAACAAGAAAATTGCTATTTTAAGTGTGGTGGGTATTCTAGAATCCTGCCCATTTAACTTACAATATACAACGTATTCATTAAAATGACACCCGAAAATCAAATGTTTATTATCTGATTGGTACCAAGTTATGGTAACTTTTGAATGTCCAATTCCAAATCATAAAAACATTTGCTTCCGCGCCCGAATTTTATGATTTTTTATCATATTTTAGCTAAAAGAAAACATTGCAACAAGAAAATTGCTATTTCAAGTGTGGTAGGTATTGTAGAATGCAGCCCATGTAGCTTACAATATATAACGTATTCATCAAAAATAGGTAAAACCTGACTTTATTTTTGTCAAAAATCATATAAATATTTGCTTCCGCGCCCGAATTTTATAAATTTTTATCATATTTTATCCATAGTATAGGTCTAAAAGTATGTTTATGAATGTTTTAAAAAAAACATCCATTTCAAGAATAGGTAAAATCTGACTTTATTTTTGTAAAAAATCATATATATATATTTGCTTCCGCGCCCGAATTTTATGATTTTTCATCATAGTTCAGCTAAAAGAAAACATTGCAACAAGAAAATTGCTATTTCAAGTGTGGTAGGTATTCTAGAATCCAGCCCATGTAGCTTACAATATACAACGTATTTATCAAAATTAGGTAAAATCTGACTTTATTTATGTAAAAAATTATATAAATATTTCCTTTGCGCCCGAATTTTATAATTTTTCATAATATTTTAGCTAAAAGAAAACATTGCAACAAGAAAATTGCTATTTCAAGTGTGGTAGGTATTCTAGAATCCAGCCCTTGTAGCTTACAATATACAACGTATTCATCAAAATTAGGTAAAATCTGACTTTATTTATGTAAAAAATTATATAAATATTTCCTTTGCGCCCGAATTTTATAATTTTTCATAATATTTTAGCTAAAAGAAAACATTGCAACAAGAAAATTGCTATTTCAAGTGTCGTAGGTATTCTAGAATCCAGCCCATGTAGCTTACAATATACAACGTATTCAATAAAATGACACCCGAAAATTAAATGTTTATTATCTGATTGGTACCAATTTATGGTCACTTTTGCATGTCCAATGCAAAAATTATCCATAGTATAGGTCCAAAAGCATGTTTATGAATGTTTTAACAAAAATATCCATTTCAAGGATAGGTAAAATCTAACATTATTTTTGTAAAAAATCATATAATTATTTGCTTCCGCGCCCGAATTTTATGATTTTTTATCATAATTTAGGTATAAGAAAACATTGCACAAGAAAATTGCTATTTCAAGTGTGGTAGGTATTCTAGAATCCAGCCAATGAAGCTTACAATATACAACGTATTCATCAAAAATAGGTAAAATCTGACTTTATTTTTGTAAAAAATTATATAAATATTTGCTTCCGCGCCCGAATTTTATAATTTTTTATCATATTTTATGCATACTATAGGTCCAAAAGCATGTTTATGAATGTTTCAACAAAAATATCTATTTAAAAAATAGGTAATATCTGACTTTATTTTTGTAAAAAATCATATAAACATTTGCTTCCGCGCCCGAATTTCATGATTTTTCATCATATTTTAGCTAAAAGAAAACATTGCAACAAGAAAATTGCTATTTCAAGTGTGGTAGGTATTCTAGAATCCAGCCCATGTAGCTTACAATATACAACGTATTCATCAAAAATAGGTAAAATCTGTCTTTATGTTTGTAAAACATTTTAGCTAAAAGAAAACATTGCAACAAGAAAATTGCTATTTTAAGTGTGGTGGGTATTCTAGAATCCTGCCCATTTAACTTACAATATACAACGTATTCATTAAAATGACACCCGAAAATCAAATGTTTATTATCTGATTGGTACCAAGTTATGGTAACTTTTGAATGTCCAATTCCAAATCATAAAAACATTTGCTTCCGCGCCCGAATTTTATGATTTTTTATCATATTTTAGCTAAAAGAAAACATTGCAACAAGAAAATTGCTATTTCAAGTGTGGTAGGTATTCTAGAATGCAGCCCATGTAGCTTACAATATATAACGTATTCATCAAAAATAGGTAAAACCTGACTTTATTTTTGTCAAAAATCATATAAATATTTGCTTCCGCGCCCGAATTTTATAAATTTTTATCATATTTTATCCATAGTATAGGTCTAAAAGTATGTTTATGAATGTTTTAAAAAAAACATCCATTTCAAGAATAGGTAAAATCTGACTTTATTTTTGTAAAAAATCATATATATATATTTGCTTCCGCGCCCGAATTTTATGATTTTTCATCATAGTTCAGCTAAAAGAAAACATTGCAACAAGAAAATTGCTATTTCAAGTGTGGTAGGTATTCTAGAATCCAGCCCATGTAGCTTACAATATACAACGTATTCATCAAAAATAGGTAAAATCTGACTTTATTTATGTAAAAAATTATATAAATATTTCCTTTGCGCCCGAATTTTATAATTTTTCATAATATTTTAGCTAAAAGAAAACATTGCAACAAGAAAATTGCTATTTCAAGTGTGGTAGGTATTCTAGAATCCAGCCCATGTAGCTTACAATATACAACGTATTCATTAAAATGACACCCGAAAATTAAATGTTTATTATCTGATTGGTACCAATTTATGGTCACTTTTGCATGTCCAATGCAAAAATTATCCATAGTATAGGTCCAAAAGCATGTTTATGAATGTTTTAACAAAAGTATCCATTTCAAGAATAGTTAAAATCTGACTTTATTTTTGTAAAAAATCATATAAATAATTACTTCCGCGCCCGAATTTTATAATTTTTCATCATATATTATCCATAGTATAGGTCCAAAAGTATGTTTATGAATGTTTTGAAAAAAACATCCATTTCAAGAATAGGTAAAATCTGACTTTATTTTTGTAAAAATCATATATATATATATTAGCTTCCGCGCCCGAATTTTATGATTTTTCATCATAGTTCAGCTAAAAGAAAACATTGCAACAAGAAAATTGCTATTTCAAGTGTGGTAGGTATTCTAGAATCCAGCCAATGTAGCTTACAATATACAACGTATTCATTAAAAATAGGTAAAATCTGACTTTATTTTTGATAATTAATGTGTTCCTGTATCTCCCAAGCGGAGCATAGGGCAACCGAACTCACCGAGCCGCAGTTCTAACTGCCGTACTGTCGGTTGTTTCATTTGCCAGTGCTACTTCTATTTAGATGTATAGATAGCAAGTCTATAGCATCCGAGTGTGATACACAAGTAGCTGTGTTTTTTATTTTACGACAAATCACACGTTGTCGGTCGCTGGGACTTGAACAGAGGATCTCAGGTTCGTATGACGTCACAGCGAGCTAGAGATGTGCGCTAGCTCGCTCAGCCATCCAGCCGACTTATTTTTGATAAAAATCATATAAATATTTGCTTCCGCGCCCGAATTTTATAATTTTTTATCATATTTTATCCATAGTATAGGTCCAAAAGCATGTTTATGAATGTTTTAACAAAAATATCCATTACAAAAATAGGTAAAATCTGACTTTATTTTTGTAAAAAATCATATAAATATTTGCTTCCGCGCCCAAATTTTATAATTTTTTATCATATTTTTATCCATGATATAGGTCCAAAAGCATGTTTATGACTGCTTTAACAAAAATATCCATTTCAAAAATAGGAAAATCTGACTTTATTTTTGTAAAAAATCTTATAAATATTTGCTTCCGCGCCTGAATTTAATGATTTTTTATCATATTTTAGCTAAAAGAAAACATTGCAACAAGAAAATTGCTATTTCAAGTGTGGTAGGTATTCTAGAATCCAGCCCATTTAGCTTACAATATACAACGAATTCATCAAAAATAGGTCAAATCTGACTTTATTTTTGTAAAAAATCATATAAATATTAGCTTCCGCGCCCGAATTTTATAATTTTTCATCATATTTTATCCATAGTAAAGGTCCAAAAGCATGTTTGTGAATGTTTTAACAAAAATATCCATTTCAAGAATAGTTAAAATCTGACTTTGTTTTTGTAAAAAATCATATAAATATTTCCTTCCGCGCCCGAATTTTATGATATTTCATCATATTTTAGCTAAAAGAAAACATTGCAACAAGAAAATTGCTATTTCAAGTGTGATAGGTATTCTAGAATCCAACCCATGTAGCTTACAATATACAACGTATTCATTAAAATGACACCCGAAAATTAAATGTTTATTATCTGATTAGTACCAAGTTATGGTCACTTTTGCATTTCCAGTGCTAAAATTATCCATAGTATAGGTCCAAAACAGGTTTATGAATGTTTTAACAAAAATATCCATTTCAAGAATAGGTAAAATCTGACTTTATTTTTGTAAAAAATCATATAAATATTTGCTTCCGCGCCCGAATTTTATGATTTTTCATCATATTTTAGCTAAAAGAAAACATTGCAATAAGAAAATTGCTATTTCAAGTGTGGTAGGTATTCTAGAATCCAGCCCATGTAGCTTACAATATACAACGTATTCATCAAAAATAGGTCAAATCTGACTTTATTTTTGTAAAAAATCATATAAATATTAGCTTTCGCGCCCGAATTTTATAATTTTTTATCATATTTTATCCATAGTATAGGTCCAAAAGCATGTTTATGAATGTTTTAACAAAAATATCCATTTCAAGAATAGGTAAAATCTGACTTTATTTTTGTAAAAAATTATATAAATATTTGCTTCCGCGCCCGAATTTTATGATTTTTCATCATAATTTAGGTAAAAGAAAACATTGCATCAAGAAAATTGGTATTTCAAGTGTAGTAGGTATTCTAGAATCCAGTTAATGAAGTTAACAATATACAACATATTCATCAAAAATAGGTAAAATCTGACTTTATTTTTGTAAAAATTCATATAAATATTTACTTCCGCGCCCGAATTTTACGATTTTTTATTATATTTTAGCTAAAAGAAAACATTGCAACAATAAAATTGCTATTTCAAGTGTGGTAGGTATTCTAGAATCCAGCCAATGAAGCTTATAATATACAACGTATTTATCAAAAATAGGTAATATCTGACATTATTTTTGTAAAAAATTATATAAATATTTGGTTCCGCGCTCGAATTTTATAATTTTTTATCATATTTTATCCATAGTATAGATCCAAAAGCATATTTATGAATGTTTTAAGAAAAATATCCATTTTAAGAATAGTTAAAATCTGACATTATTTTTGTAAAAAACATATAAATATTTGCTTTCGCGCCCGAATTTTATGATTTTTCATCATATTTCAACTAAAAGAAAACATCGCAACAAGAAATTTTTTATTTAAAGTGTGGTAGGTATTTTACTATCCAGCCCATGTAGCTTACATTATACAACGTATTCATCAAGAATAGGTAAAATCTGACTTTATTTTTGTAAAAAATTATATAAATATTTGCTTCCGCGCCCGAATTTTATAATTTTTTATCATATTTTAGCTAAAGGAGAACATTGCAACAAGAAAATTGCTATTTCAAGTGTGGTAGGTATTCTAGAATCCAGCCCTTGTACCTTACAATATACAACGTATTCATCAAAAATAGGTAAAATCTAACTTTATTTTTGTAAAAAATCATATAAATATTTGCTTCCGCGCCCGAATTTTATAATGTTTCATCATATTTTATCCATAGTATAGGTCCAAAAGCATGTTAATGAATGTTTTTACAAAAATATCCATATTAAGAATAGGTAATATCTGACTTTATTTTTGTAAAAAATTATTTATATTTTTGCTTCCGCGCCCGAATTCTATGATTTTTCATCATATTTTAGGTAAAAGAAAACATTGCAACAAGAAAATTGTAATTTCAAATGTGGTAGGTATTCTAGAATCCAGACAATGAAGCTTACAATATACAACGTATTCATCAAAAATAGGAAAATCTGACTTTATTTTTGTAAAAAATCATATAAATATTTGCTTCTGCGCCCGAATTTAATAATTTTTCATCATTTTTTATCCATAGTATAGGTCCAAAAGCATGTTTATGAATGTGTTACCAAAAATATCCATTTCAAAAATAGGTAAAATCTGACTTTATTTTTGTAAAAAATTATATAAATATTTGCTTCCGCTTCCAAATTTTATAATTTTTCATCATATTTTATCCATAGTATAGGTCCAAAAGCATGTTTATGAATGTTTTAACAAAAATATCCATTTCAAGAATAGGTAAAATCTGACTTTTTTTTTTGTAAAAAATCATATAAATATTTGCTTCCGCGCCCGAATTTTATGATTTTTCATCATAATTTAGGTAAAAGAAAACATTGCAACAATGAAATTGCTATTTCAAGTGTGGTAGGTATTCTAGAATCCAGGCAATGAAGCTTACAATATACAACGTATTCATCAAATATAGATCAAATCTGACTTTATTTTTGTAAAAAATCATATAAATATTTGCTTCCGCGCCCGAATTTTATGATTTTTAATCATAATTTAGGTAAAAGAAAACATTGCATCAAGAAAATTGCTATTTCAAGTGTGGTAGTTATTCTAGAATCCAGCCAATGAAGCTTACAATATACAACATATTCATCAAAAATAGGTAAAATCTGACTTTATTTTTGTTAAAAATAATATAAATATTTGCTTCCGCGCCCGAATTGTATAATGTTTCATCATATTTTATCTATACTATAGGTCCAAAAGCATGTTTATGAATGTTTTAACAAAAATATCTATTTCAAAAATAGGTAAAAACTGACTTTATTTTTGTAAAAAATCATATAAATATTTGCTTCCGCGCCCGAATTTTATAATTTTTCATTATATTTAACCATAGTATAGGTCCAAAAGCATGTTTATTAATGTTTTAAAAAAAAAAACCATTTCAAGAATAGGTCAAATCTGACTTTATTTTTGTAAAAAATCATATAAATATTTGCTTCCGCGTCCGAATTTTATCATTTTTTATCATATTTTAGCTAACAGAAAACATTGCAACAATAAAATTGCTATTTCAAGTGTAGTAGGTATTCTAGAATCCAGCCAATGAAGCTTACAATATACAACGTATTCATCAAAAATAGGTAAAGTCTAACTTTATTTTTGTAAAAATCATATAAATATTTGCTTCCGCGCCCGAATTTTATAATTTTTTATCATATTTTATCCATAGTATAGGTCCAAAAACATGTTTATGAATGTTTTAACAAAAATATCCATTTCAAAAATAGGTAAAATCTGACTTTATTTTTCTAAAAAATCATATAAATATTTGCTTCCTCGCCCGAATTTTATGATTTTTCATCATATTTTTGCTAAAAGAAAACATTGCAACAAGAAAATTGCTATTTTAAGTGTGGTATGTATTCTAGAATGCAGCCCATGTAGCTTACAATATGCAACGTATTCATCAAAAATAGGTCAAATCTGACTTTATTTTTGTAAAAAATCATATAAATATTTGCTTCCGCGCCCGAATTTTATAATTTTTTATCATATTTTATCCATAGTATAGATCCAAAATCATATTTATGAATGTTTTAACAAAAATGTCCATTTTAAGAAAAGTTAAAATCTGACTTTATTTTTGTAAAAAATCATATAAATATTTGCTTTCGCGCCCGAACTTAATGATTTTTCATCATATTTCAGCTAAAAGAAAACATTGCAACAAGAAAATTGCTATTTCAAGTGTGGTAGGTATTCTAGAATCCAGCCCATGTAGCTTACAATATACAACGTATTCATCAAAAATAAATCAAATCTGACTTTAGTATTGTAAAACATCATATAAATATTTGTTTCCGCGCCCGAATTTTATAATTTTTCATCATATTTTAGCTAAAAGAAAACATTGCATCAAGAAAATTGCTATTTCAAGTATGGTAGGTATTCTGGAATCCAGCTGTAAGAATATTTTGCAGGTGGACTGTATATTTAATTTTAAATAACGTTTGTTGGGAGTGAAAACAAATAGAATGAAGCCACTGACCTTACAGGAAGACAGGATAATCCGGAAAGTACAGGAAAGCTTTATGTGTCAGCTGTGCTGGCGTCTGGAAGTTCTAGAAGATCCGGAAATGACTGGCGTCTGGAAGATCTAGAAGCGATGAATTGCTGACACCAAATGAAATCTTCAGGCTGCTGGCGGCTGATGCTGAATGGAGTCTTTAACTAATGCTGCAACCTTGAAGCGACGACGAAGGCTGACGCCAACTGCGTCCTCAGAAAAGTGACAAATGGTGGGCCCCTGCTGAGCCCCTGGAGCGGTTATGGTGAAGTTCAGGTGTTTTGCATTCACAACGATGAATTGCACCTATTGCAAGGTGCAATAATACTGGAGAAAGATACTACAACTGCTGATGTCTTGACCAGCGTCGGGTCAAGACTGTCTTGAATGCACAAACTGTTCAAGCTCGATTCAAGGCACTGAAAGGTGATGTTTTCCCCAGTACTCAAATGAAACACAAATTGTCGATGATGAAATTTTTAATTAATGCACGTTTTGAAAAGCTGAGATGCAAAAATTAAACAAACTTTGAATATCAAAAGAAAAGAAAAAAACACGGAAATTACAAATACACGTCTGAACACTAGTGAGGTTCGTAACCGACTCTTGTTTATATAAAAAATGTTTATCGTTAAGGAGAACAAATTATTTTTAATTGTTGCATCAATCGCTTTGCTTTTTCAGATAACTCTGATTACAAAAAAATAAATTTACAAAAGAACAATATAAGAAAACTTGATATTAAATACAAATACAATACAATGAATCGTCGCAGTCAGTGACTTTGACATTTACTTGCTTGCACTCTTAGAAAACCCAAACATTCTCCCGGGCGACAACAAATTTGCCTCTTGCTAATTTGAGTTTACTTTAATTGGCAAACAATGCATTGCAATCAACAAGTGTTAAGAGAAAAATAAAAATTAAAGAAATTAAAAGAAACAAATTATCAACTTGGCAAAGAAATTTAGCGAAAGTTGACAAGTGAAACTAATCAAACAAATGACTTTTGTCAAACAAAAAATAAATGATATTTTGTGCCAACGTGACAGCTCAGTCAAGGTGACGTTTGTGTCAAAGTGACAATTAAAATGTCTACTGCGTTGGCAATGGACATAATTTGTTAATTGGGCGTTTGACTTCTCCCTTTTCTGTTTTAATCAATGCAACACGACCGACATTGTCATTTCCGAAATATAATTTTGTAATGACGCCTAATGGCCATTCTAATGGTGGCAATCGATTTTCTTTGATTATAACAATTTGTCCGGTTTTTATTAGTTACTTGAAGTTAGCCATTTTTGGCGTGCTTGTAAAGAAGTTAAATATTCTAGTTGCCAGCGTTCCCAGTAAGATTTTATAAGTGTATCTAATAAATATTTACGATGGGTCAATGTGAATTTTGTTTTAGGTAATTCAGCAATAGGTAATTGCTTTAAAGGAGTTTGATGTAGAAAATGGGCTGGAGTTAGCACCTCAAGGCTAGGCTCTGCCCCTAGAGAACATAAAGGACGAGAGTTTAGAACAGATTCTATTTGTGTTAACAATGTTATTAGCTCTTCATAGCTCAACAATTGTTTTCCTATCACTCGAAATAAATGTTTTTTACAGCTTTTTATAGCTGATTCCCATAATCCGCCAAAATGACTACCATATGTAGGAATGGTTTTCCATTCTAATTCTTTTATAGCTAATTCGTTGGCTAGAGTTTTATGAAAATCAGTTGACTGTACAAATTTATAAATTTCATTAAATTTGTTTCGCGCCCCTATAAATGTAGTACAATTATCCGAATATAAATGTGAAACGGGACCTCTTCGTGAAACAAATCTTTTAAAAGCATTAATAAATGAATCTACCGTTAAGTCTGCAACTAACTCAATATGGACAGCCTTTATATTTAAACAAATGAAAATACATATATATGCTTTCCTGGCATGTTGACCCTTGCCTCTTGATTTTATAAATCGAATTGGGCCTGCATAATCAACGCCAGTATGAACAAAAGGTTTTGATGCAGTTACGCGATAATCCGGTAAATCTCCCATTTTAGGTTGTGCATTGGTTAGTTTTACCTTAAAACATTTATTACAGTTATGTATCTTTCTTTTAATTGCACTTCTATCAGCAATAATCCAATATTTTTGACGAATTATTGCTAGTAATAAATCGGTTCCCACATGACAATTAGAAATATGATAATATTCTATAATTAGTTTGGTTATATGATCTGATTTTGGTAACAAAATGGGATATTTAACTTCAAATGGTAATAATGCATTAGATAATCTGCCACCAACTCTTAGAATTCCATTTTCATCTAGAAATGGATCAAGGCTCAAGATTTGTTTTTTTTATTAAATGACCATTTTCGGTTCGTAAGGAATCTATAATTTCATAAAAATATATTAATTGTAAAGTCTTTATTATAAACATTTCTGCTATTCTTAAATCTGATGCAGATATGTGAATTTTGAAATGCAATTTTCTTGCAAACTTTAAAATGTAACATACTGTTTTAACAACTTAGACCAAGAAGATACATTCTGAGCCAAAGTGTACAAAATAGAATGTTGATTAGTAACAGCAATAAATGTTTTTTTTATTTTTGAAGCTACTTCCGGTAATTGATCAGTTGACAAAGTATTCAACTGATGAATAGGCCAATGATCAGAAGTTAATTTTAACCAATTAGGACCCTCCCACCATAAAGAACAATTTACTAATTGAGATGGAAGAGCTCCTCTAGATATTAAATCGCTTGGATTTTCCTTTCCTGTGACATGAAAAAAGCAACTTGGATCTAAATTTTCGTGTATTTGTGCAATTCTATTACTTATAAACGTTGTCCATTTATGTGGCGACGATTTTATCCAAGATAAAGCAATCATAGAATCAGAAAATGCATATATTTTCTCAATAGGATATTTTTTCTTTATATATTCACTGACATGTCTCACAAGTTTTGCCATTAGAAGATTGGCACACAACTCAAGCCTGGCTAAAGTGATAATTTTCATGGGAGCAACTTTAGATTTCGAACATAATAATGTAACCGTGACGGTATTTAACTTTATTGTCTGAAGATAGATGGCGCAGCCATAGGCCACTGTACTGGCATCGCAGAAGGCAACCAGATTTACTTTACAATTCTTTGAAATGCCTATGTATCGAGGAATAGATAATTGTTTTAAACAGCTAAATTCAGACATAAAATTGAAAAATTTTGAGGTTACATTATTAGGTGGTTCATCGTCCCAATCAATCCCAGCCTGCCATAATTCTTTTATCAATAATTTGGCATACAATATGACAGGTGACACTAACCCAAGCACATCGAATAATTTTGCAATGGTGGATAATATAATCCTTTTCGTACAATGTGAAATGTCAACTTTTGACATGTGAAAAGTGAATGTGTCAGTGTTAAGAGACCAAGATATTCCTAAAATTTTTAAATTTTCTCCCTTTGATAAATCAATATGTGATTTATGCGAAACTGGTAAGCTATCAATAAGTGACATATTGTTACTAGTCCATTTTAACAATTCAAATTTTCCCGCGGACATCGAATGAATCTTGTATTATTATATTCTTAGCTATAGAAACATTTTGCACAGAAAAAACTAAGTCATCCATGTACATCTCTGTTTTTATTAAGTTAATTACAGTTGGAAATTTTTGATTTTCATCATCAGCTAATTGATGAATAGTTCTCATAGCCAAATAAGGACTAGATTTCATTCCAAAGCAAACACGATTAAATTGAAAAACTTTAATAGGTTCAGAAGAATCAAATCTATAAAGAATTTTCTGATATTTTCTGTGATGTTCTGAAACTACAATTTGTAAGTACAATTGCTTTATGTCAGCTGTTAATGCTATTGGAAATAATCTGAAATTTAATAATAAATTAAATAAATATGCTTGGAGATTTGGACCAGGATACAATAAATCATTTAATGAAAGACCAGACTGAGTTTTTGTACTAGCATCTAGCACTATTCTAACTTTCGTTGTAAGTTTATCTTCGCGAACCACCGCGTGATGTGGAATGAAGTAGCCTTCATTATTAGGCTCGACTTCTATCAAATAATTCTTTTGCAAGTATTCATGAATTATATTATTATAATTACGCCGTAAATCAGGCGATTGTGCAAAATGTTTTTCTAAATGAATGAGTCTACGTTCGGCAATTAATCTGGAATCTCCTTAAGACTCAGGATCTTTTTTAAATGGTAAATCTACCATATATCTACCATCATCTAAACGTCTAGTAGTGTTTACAAATATTCTTTCACATTCATCATTTTCAGGGCTTTTTATTGAATGGCATGGAACCTCTTCTAGTTCCCAAAATCTGTGCAAACATGATATTAAATCATTTTGAGCAAAGGCAGAAAATGATGAAAATGATTTAAAAGGTCTGATTTTATTTTTAATTTCTCCCATCAATACATAACCTAAAGTCGTTTCATAGGCTACTGGTGCTTTCCCGAATCGTTTTGACAATATTAAAGAAGGATATATTTGAGCTCCCAGTATTACATCTATTTTTCCTGGAACGTTCCAGGAATTATCTGCTAAACGAATATTATTTAAATGTTGAAATTCCAAATCATTTAACTTATATGAAGGTAACTTGTCAGTTATGCAGTCAATTACTAATGCTGTTAAATTATATTTATGCGGAGAAACCCTAGATTCAATTTTCACGTTTACATATCCATAAACAGAACGACATGACATTCCAATCCCTTGAATTTTTGAATTTTCAAGAGGAATAATTGACAATTTTAATTTGTCACAACAATTTTTAGTTATTAGATTGTTTTGCGAACCGTTGTCTAGTAAACATCTAATTATTGATTTTTTATTGTTTATGTCAGTTACGTGAACTTGTGCAGTAGACAATAAAACATAATTGTTGTTTGTGGATATGTGACATGTAGAAGATGAAGTTTCAACCTTTCCCAACTCCATTTTATTTGCTGGAGGTTTAGCAGGAAACGAAAAATGTAAAAGAGTATGATGCTTATTTTGACATTCTCGACATTTATATCGCGAAGTACAATCTTTTACACTATGACCAATGGATAAGCAATTATAGCATATATTTTTAGATTTTATAAAGTTATATCTGTCTTGAACTGACATTTTACAAAAATTTTTAGAAAAATATAGGTTAGAATGATCCATATCCTTACATAAAATGCAAGATTTTTTTGTTTCGGTTTTTCATCTGCCGCCAAGAATGTACGTGTATTATTAGTTATTTTTGAAAAGCCTTTTGCAGATGAAGACCGTTCAAAGATCTTTGCTTGATCTCTGACAAATTCTAAGAATGTTTTACAAGAAGGAAATTCCGTTTCACGGAATATAGTATCAAACAAATTTACTATTTCTGGATCCACTTTTTTGGTTGCACAGTTTAACAATACAAAATCCAGAATATATGGGATTTCAAGTTGTTTAAGAGCCTCTACAGAGGCAGAAAATTTATTGACAAACGTTGTCAAATTAGTTGATTTTTTTGAATTACATTCTATGTTAAAAATGTTATCTACATATTGCTTAGCCATTGTTCTATTGTCTTGGTATTGCTTTACCAAGCTATTCCAAATGATATCATAATTTTCGGGTGTAGGCAATATCCCCCCCGTGATGTCTAAGGCATTACCCGTGAACTTGCCTATGAGGTAGCTAATCCGCTGCTCTTTTGTGAGAGCTTTATTTTCATGTACGTTTGCTTTAAAAGATTGATAAAACAATGGCCACCTTTCCGATTTTCCGTCAAACGATGGCAACTCAATGGGAGGCAGTTTGATATTTACTGATTGACTAGCAGTATTATTTTTATTACTAATAATATTACTGTTACTTTCGTTAGCAACATCAACTTCAGGCATGATACTGCTTCGCATGCGATTGATCAATGTACAATTTGAATATACCGACATTAATATATCGTAATTAGGTTCAAACTCCTCATCTAATTCTAACGCGGTCTCATTAGATTGAGTTGCAGCGTCTTCAAATTTCTTTCGAAGAAAGACAATGTCCTTGGTTTGATTTAGAAAATGTTCATGTAACGAGGTATCAGTAGCACATTTACTTGCTAAATCCGACAAATATGAAATTTTAGTCTCAAGGCTTTTAGTTAAAGCCTGAGCTGATTTTAGTTTCGCTTTCAACTTTCTTTCTGCTTCTCTACTCATGATTATTTAATAATAATAACAATGCAAAGAAAAAATCAAATTATATTGCCGTGGTTATCCGGCTCGAAGGACCAAAAAATGTTTATGTAAGAATATTTTGCAGGTGGACTGTATATTTAATTTTAAATAACGTTTGTTGGGAGTGCAAACAAATAGAATGAAGCCACTGACCTTACAGGAAGACAGGATAATCCGGAAAGGACAGGAAAGGTTCATGTGTCAGCTGTGCTGGCGTCTGGAAGTTCTAGAAGATCCGGAAATGACTGGCGTCTGGAAGATCTAGAAGCGATCAATTGCTGACACCAAATGAAATCTTCAGGCTGCTGGCGGCTGATGCTGAATGGAGTCTTTAACTAATGCTGCAACCTTGAAGCGACGACGAAGGCTGACGCCAACTGCGTCCTCAGAAAAGTGACAAATGGTGGGCCCCTGCTGAGCCCCTGGAGCGGTTATGGTGACGTTCAGGTGTTTTGCATTCACAACGATGAATTGCACCTATTGCAAGGTGCAATAATACTGGAGAAAGATACTACAACTGCTGATGTCTTGACCAGCGTCGGGTCAAGACTGTCTTGAATGCACAAACTGTTCAAGCTCGATTCAAGGCACTGAAAGGTGATGTTTTCCCCAGTACTCAAATGAAACACAAATTGTCGATGATGAAATTTTTAATTAATGCACGTTTTGAAAAGCTGAGATGCAAAAATTAAACAAACTTTGAATATCAAAAGAAAAGAAAAAAACACGGAAATTACAAATACACGTCTGAACACTAGTGAGGTTCGTAACCGACTCTTGTTTATATAAAAAATGTTTATCGTTAAGAAGAAAAAATTATTTTTAATTGTTGCATCAATCGCTTTGCTTTTTCAGATAACTCTGATTACAAAAAAATAAATTTACAAAAGAACAATATAAGAAAACTTGATATTAAATACAAATACAATACAATGAATCGTCGCAGTCAGTGACTTTGACATTTACTTGCTTGCACTCTTAGAAAACCCAAACACCAGCCCATGTAGCTTACAATATACAACGTATTCATCAAGAATAGGTAAAATCTGACTTTATTTTTGTAAAAAATGATATAAATATTTGCTTCCGCGCCCGAATTTTATATTTTTTTATCATGTAATAGCTAAAAGAGAACATTGCAACAAGAAAATTGCTATTTCAAGTGTGGTAGGTATTCTAGAATCCAGCCCATGTAGCTTACAATATACAACGTATTCATCAAAAATAGGTAAAATCTAAATTTATTTTTGCAAAAAATCATATAAATATTTTCTTCCGCGCCCGAATTTTATAATTTTTCATCATATTTTATCCATAGTATAGGTCCAAAAGCATGTTTATGAATGTGTTAACAAAAATATCCATTTCAAAAATAGGTAAAATCTGACTTTATTTTTGTAAAAAATCATATAAATATTTGCTTCCCCGCCCGAATTTTATAATTCTTCATCATATTTTAGCTAAAAGAAAACATTGCAACAAGAAAATTGCCATTTCAAGTGTGGTAGGTATTCTAGAATCCAGCCTATGTACCTTACAATATACAACGTATTCATCAAGAATAGGTAAAATCTAGTTTTATTTTTGTAAAAAATTTTATAAATATTTGCTTCCGCGTCCGAATTTTATAAAACTTTATCTTATTTTAGCTGACAGAAAACATTGCAACAAGAAAATTGCTATTTCAAGTGTGGTAGGTATTCTAGAATCCAGCCCATGTAGCTTACAATATACAACGTATTAATTAAAATGACACACGAAAATTAAATGTTTATTATCTGATTGGTACCACGTTTTGGTCACTTTTGCATGCCCAATGCTTAAAACCATACATAGTATAGATCCTAAAGCATGAATATGAATGTTTTAACAAAAATACCCATTTCAAGAATAGGTAAGATCTGACTTTATTTTTGTAAAAAATCATATAAATTTTTGCTGCCGCACCCGAATTTTATAATTCTTTATCATATTTTAGCTAAAAGAAAACATTGCAACAAGAAATTTGCTATTTCAAGTGTGGTAGGTATTGTAGAATCCAGCCCATGTAGCTTACAATAAACAACGTATTCCTCAAGAATAGGTAAAATCTGACGTTATTTTTGTAAAAAATCATTTACATATTTGCTTTCGCACCCGAATTTTATAATTCTTTATCATATTTTAGGTAAAAGAAAACATTGCAACAAGAAAATTGCTATTTCAAGTGTGGTAGGTATTCTAGAATCCAGCCCATGTATGTTACAATATACAACGTATTCATTAAAATCACACCCGAAAATTGAATGTTTAATATCTGATTGGTACCACGTTTTTGTCACTTTTGCATGTTCAATGCTAAAGTTATTCATAGTATAGATCCTAAAGCATGAATATGAATATTTTAACAAAAATATCCATTTCAAGAATAGGTAAAATCTGACTTTACTTTTGTAAAAAATCACATAAATATTTGCTTCCGCGCCGAAATATTATAATTCTTCACCATATTTTAGCTAAAAGTAAACATTGGAACAAGAAAATTGCTATTTCAAATGTGGTGGGTAGTCTAGAATCCGGCACATGTAGCTTACAATATACAACGTATTCATCAAGTTAATGTAAAATCTGACTTTTTTGTAAAAAATCATATAAATAATTACTTCCGCGCCCGAATTTTATATGTTTTCATCATGTTTTAGCTAAAAGAAAACATTGCAATAAGAAAATTGCTATTTAAAGTGTGGTAGGTATTCTAGAATCCAGCCCATGGAGCTTACAATACAACGTAAGCATTAAAATGAAATTGAATGTTTATTATCTTATTGATACCACGTTTTGGTCACTTTTGCATGTCTAATGCTAAAATTATCCATAGTATAGATCCTAAAGCATGAATATAAATGTTTTAACAAAAATATCGATTTCAAGAATATGTAAAATCTGACTTTATTTTTGTAAAAAATCATATAGATATTTGCTTTCGCGCCCGAATTTTATAATTTTTTATCATATTGTAATGAACAGAAAATATAATAAAAGGGATGCCATGAAAACAGGAGGGAGTTGACAGATTGGGATCTGCAGTTTAATGAATTTGATAGCTGTAGTAGAGTTTAATAAAAATATTTATTCCAAGTGCCTTGTTTGAGTTATTATTACTTAGAAAGTAAACGTTACATTGGTGTCAGGTGTGGGTGTTTATAAAATATATATATTGAAAAATGGAATCAGGAAAAATAAAATTGTTAAATTTGAAAGTGGCTGATTTAAAAAAGGAATTAGAAGATCGAGATTTAGACATTACGGGACGAAAACAAGACCTACAATACAGATTGTCAGAAGCTCTTCGATTAGAAGAAGAAGATCCTGAGCAATATCTATTTGATGTATCTTTATGGACATGTTAATAAGAAAAACGGAAAATATGATAAATGAAGTAAAGATAGGACAAGACGAATTAGATGAAAAAATAGAAATGAAAGTAAAATAATTAAATGAAGAAATGGAATTGAGAATTAAACGTATTCAAGATGAACAGAAACAAGATTGAAAATTTTAGAAGAAAAAGTGTCTACTTTAAGTTCTGTTTCTACAAGTTCAATTCTAGAAGTAAATACTAGACATGACGATGACAGGAATACAAATTTACATATGAAACCACCAAATTTTGATGGAAAAACTAATTGGACAAGTTACTTAAAACAATTTGAATCTGCTGCTAAAATTAATAATTGGACAATAAAAGATAAAGCAACCCCATTAATTTTGGCTCTTCGAGGGGACACGATGGACATATTACAAACAATTACATCGGAAGAACAAGAAGACTACGATAAATTAGTTCAAAGGCTGGAAATGCGTTATGGAAATACACATATGGAAGAAGTTTATTATGCGCAACTAAAAAATAGATATCAGAAAATTGGAGAAAAACTACAGGAATATGAGGCTGATATAGAAAGACTTGTGCGTTTATCTTATCCAAGTGCTCCGGAAGAATTTTTGGAAAGTTTGCAGTAAGAACATTTATCGATGGACTTCGCGACAGTGAAACGCAGCAAGCTTTGCGACTAGCACGCCCAAAAACGCTAGTTGATGCATTAGCTCGAAGGCTGGAATTTGAGACGGCGAAACAAACTTCAAAAAAATTATGGACGAATCCGTGAAGTGAAGGAAGAACCATCTGGATTTGATTATGAACGTTTAGAAACAATAACTAGACGTATTGTTCAAGAAGCAATAAATAAAAAGAATAAATTTCATTGTTGGAACTGTGGAGAACTGGGGCATCTTCAATATCAGTGTTGCAAACGCCAAAAATCATCAAATATGGAAAATATGACGGAAAACTAGAACGGGCCGATGGATCGGGGCAAATATCGGCCTGTAACAATTTGCCCTCTAAAAATAAAATTTTAATTGCAACATTAAAAAATTAGTCTAATGGCATATTTGTGGATGGTACAATAAATGGAAGAGAATACATGATATTAGTAGACACAGGTGCGACTAAAACAATTTTGCGGCCAGATATATTACAAGGGACAAAATTATTTCACACAAATTGGAAACTACGGACAGCAACGGGAGAATCAGCAGCAGTAAATGGCGAAGCAGATGTTACTATAATTCTTGGTAACACCAAAATAGTATATCGTGTTCTTGTGGCAGAAATAGAAGAAGTTTTAATTGGAATGGACTTGATGAAAGACTACGGTTTTGAGTTGAACTTAAGTCGTGGTGTTCTACGAATACACGGAGAAGAACTTATACTTCATCAGCGGAAAGATAGCGTTGTCCGTGTTATATTAGCAGTAGATACAGAGTTACCAGAAAGAAGTGAATTGTTTGTACATGGTGAACTTATTAATGCACGTATAGGAAATGTTGTTATGATTGAGCCTAAAGTTGATGATATTGAAACTGCAAAGGGGGTACTGGTAGCAAAACAACTCATTCAGAATCAAGAGGTTGTACCAATTCGGGTAATGAATATAAACTGTTATCCAGTAAAGCTGAAAAAGGGAACTATTCTAGGGCATAGTGAAATTATATCTTCTGTAGTTAATAAAATTCTGACATTTTCTGAAACTAAAAACAATGTCACTTCTCAAAAATTATCCAATATAATAAAAAAAAGTTTAAAAAGGTTTAACATCATTACAAAAAAACAAAATTGAAAAACTTTTTGTTCAGTACTCCAAAGTTTTTGGACTTGAAGAAGGATCGAGAGGAAGAACTAATGTTGTAAAACATAAAATCAGTACCGGAAATGCTCAGCCCATCCATCAAGTACCGAGGAGATTACCACTAGTAAAAAGAGAAGAAGCTGAACAAATAATACAAGATTTAGCAAAAGAAAAAGTAATAGAATGTTCCAACAACCCATGGGCTTCACCAGTAGTAATGGTAAAGAAGAAAGACGGTTCCACAAGAATCTGTGTCGATTAGAGGCAGCTGAATAATGTTACCAAGAAAGATAGTTACCCTTTACCCAGAATTGATGATACATTAGACATGTTAGCAGGATCACAAATATTCTCTACTCTGGATTTAAAAAACGGTTATTGGCAGGTAGAAATGGCTCCCGAAGATAAAGAAAAAACTGCATTTACCATTGGTAATGGACTGTGGCAGTTTAGAGTAATGCCTTTTGGATTATGTAATGCCCCAGCTACATTTGAACGACTGATGGAAAATGTTTTAAGAGGGTTATCATGGAAAACTTGCCTTATTTACCTTGATGATATTATTATTCTTGGAAAAACCTTTGATGATCATCTAATGAAAGTGGAAGAAGTTTTCCAGCGATTGAAAAATGCTGGTTTAAAATTAAATCCAAAAAAATGTCAGTTTTTTAGAGAAGAAGTCAAATATTTGGGGCATGTTGTATCTGCAAATGGGATAGCAGCTGATCCAGAGAAAACAATGGTTATAAAGCAATGGCCGAAACCAAAAGATGTACATGAAGTTAAAAGTTTTCTTGGATTATGTACATATTATCGAAGATATGTTCAAGGATTTTCAAGTATTGCAAAACCACTAACGCGTTTGACAGAAGAAGGAAAAAAATTTATATGGGATGAAGAATGCCAAGTAACTTTTGAAAAATTGAAATTTATTTTAACAACTGCACCAGTTCTTGGTTACCCTTTACCAGGAGAAAAATTCATTCTCGATACAAATGCGAGCGATGTTGGAATAGGGGGTGTTCTCTCACAAATTCAAAATGGACAAGAAAAAGTAATCGCCTACTTTAGTAAAACACTTTCAAAACCAGAGAAAAATTATTGTGTTACTAGACGAGAACTTCTAGCAATTGTTAAGTCAGTAGAACATTTTTATAAATACCTCCACGGTCAAAAATTTCTATTGAAAACAGATCACGCAGCGTTAAAGTGGCTTTTAAAATTTAAAAATCCAGAAGGACAAGTAGCCAGGTGGATAGAAAGGTTACAGGAATATGAATTTGAAATAAAACATCGAGCTGGTATACGACATCGGAATGCAGATGTCCTTTCCAGAAGGCCTTGTGCGGAGGACTGTAAATATTGCAATCGACTAGAAGAGAGAACAGCATATGCACAACAAACAACAGTGAAAGATGATATGTGGCAACTGGCTAAAATAAAAGAAGACCAAGAAAATGACATAGATTTAAAATTAATATTGAAATGGAAACTTGAAGGAAAGAGGCCTGTATGGGAAAAAGTTGCACCAAATAATCCAATAGTGAAATCATATTGGGCACAATGGAATTCAATAATATTGGATGAGGATGGTCTCCTAAAACGCATTGTGGAAAACAAGGAAGGTACAGAAAACAAGCTTCAACTTTTAATACCACGGAAACGAATGCCTGACGTTTTAGAAAATTTACATGATAGAATATCAGGCGGACATTTTGGAATTAAAAAAACAACAGAACGAGTGCAGGCAAGATTTTATTGGTCAACCTGTAAAGAAGATATTAAAAATTAGTGCAGAAAATGTTTAATTTGTGCAGCAAGCAATGGATCACAAAAAAAAAACGACGAGCACAGAGTGACAGAGAATAGAAATAAATACATGGTTGTCATAATGGATTATTTTAGTAAATGGCCAGAAATTTATGCTATTCCAAATCAAGAGGCTACTACAGTTGCAGAAGTCCTCGTGAAAGAATGGATTTGTCGTTTTTTCCAAAATGTTTGCAATATCATGGATATAAGAAAAACCAGAACGACTACATTGCATCCACGATCTGATGGAATGGTAGAAAGGATGAATCGAACAATTAATAAATATTTGTCAAAAGTCATTGCAAACCATCAGAAAAACTGGTATCGTTATTTACATTTATTTTTATTGGCATATCGTTCTTGTGTACACGAAACAACTGGACAAAGCCCAGCTAATATTATTTTTGGACGTAATTTAAGACTGCCCTGTGATTTAAAGTTTGGCAGTAAACCTGGGGAAGATCTGGCTGGGGAAGATTACGTTACAACCTTACGAAGAGAAATGAATAACATACATGAACAGGTACGTGTAAATATCAATAAATCCAGCCATAAAATGCAAGAAAATTATGATATAAAAGCCCGATGAAGGAGGATATCAGCCTGGTGATGAAGTTTGGTTATATCATCCAAAACGACATCGAGGATTATCACCAAAATTGCAAGTAACATGGGATAGACCATACGAAGTTATAAAACGCATAAATGACGTTATTTATAAAATTAAAAAAATGCCAAAAGGTAAAACAAAAGTAATTCATTTTAATCGTTTGGCCCCATACGCAGGAAATAATAAACAAATTCAGGTATTTAGAAGTAGATTATTTTTTCCGAGTCGGAAAACAATTCTTGAGAAGGGAGCAGTGTAATGAACAGAAAATATAATAAAAGGGAAGCCATGAAAACAGGAGGGAGTTGACAGATTGGGATCTGACAGTTTAATGAATTTGATAGCTGTAGTAAAGTTTAATAAAAATATTTATTCCAAGTGCCTTGTTTCAGTTATTATTACTTAGAAATTAAACGTTACAATATTTTAGCTAAATGAAAACAATGCAACAAGAAAATTGCTATTTCAAGTGCGGTAGATTTTCTAGAATCCGGCCCATGTAGCTTACAATTTACAACGTATTCATCAAGAAAAGGTAATATCTGACTTTATTTTTGTAAAAAATCATATAAATATTTGCTTCCGCGCCCGAATTTTATAATTCTTCATCATATTTTAGCTAAAAGAAAACATTGCAACAAGAAAATTGCTATTTCAATTGTGGTAGGTATTCTAGAATCCAGCCCATGTAGCCTAAAATATACAACGTATTCATTCAAATGACACCCGAAAATTTAATGTTTATTATCTGATTGGTACCAACTTTCTGGTAACTTTTGCATGTCCAATGCTAAATTTATTCATAGTGTAGATCCTAAAGCATGAATATGAATGTTTTAACAAAAATATCCATTTCAAGAATAAGTAAAATCTGACTTTATTTTTGTAAGAAATCATAAAAATATTTGCACTAGCGCCCGAATTTTATAATTCTTCATCATATTTTAGCTAAAAGAAAACATTGCAACACGAAAATTGCTATTTCAAGTTTGGTAGGTATTCTAGTATCCAGCCCATGTAGCCTACAATATACAACGTATTCATTAAAATGACACCCGAAAATTGAATGTTTATTATCTGATTGGTACCACGTTTTGGTAACTTTTGCATGTTCAATGCTAATATTATCCACAGCGTAGATTTTAAAGCATGAATATGAATGTTTTAACAAAAATATCCATTTCAAGAATAGGTAAAATCTGACTTTATTTTTGTAAGAAATCATATAAATATTTGCTTCCGCGCCCGAGTTTTATAATTTTTCATCATATTTTAGCTAAAAGAAAACATTGCAACAAGAAAATTGCTATTTCAAGTGTGGTAGGTGTTCTAGAATCCAGCCCATGTAGCTTACAATATACAAAGTATTCATTAAAATGACACCCGAAAATTGAATGTTTATTATCTGATCGGTACCACGTTTTTGTAACTTTTGCATGTCCAATGCTAAAACTTTCCATAGTATAGATCCTAAAGTATGAATATGAATGTATGAACAAAAATATCAATTTCAAGAATAGGTAAAATCTGACTTTATTTTTGTAAAAAAACATATAAATATTTAGATCCAGCCCATGTAGCTTACAATATACAACGTATTCATCAAGAATAGGTAAAATCTGACTTTATTTTTGTACAAAATCATATAAATATTTGCTTCCGCGCCCGAATTTTATAATTCTTTATCATATTTTGTCTAAAAGAAGACATTGCAACAAGAAAATTGCGTTGTCAAGTGTTGTAGGTATTCTAGAATCCAGCCTAGGTAGCTTACAATATACAACGTATTCATTAAAATGACACCCGAAAATTGTATGTCTATTATCTGATTGGTACCACGTTTTGGTCACTTTTGCATGGTCAATGCAAAAATTATCCATAGTATAGATCCTAAAGCATGAATATGAATGTTTTAACAAAAATATCCATTTCAAGAAAAGGTAAAATCTGACTTTTTTTTTGTAAAAAATCATATGAAAAATTGCTTCCGCGCCCGAATTTAATAATTCTTTATTATATTTTAGCTAAAAGAAAACATTTCAACAGGAAAATTGCTATTTCAAGTGTGGTAGGTATTCTAAAATCCAGCCCATGTAGCTTACAATATATAACGTATTCATCAAGAAAAGGTAGAATCTGACTTTATTTTTGTAAAAAATCATATAAATATTTGCTTCTGCGATCGAATTTTATAATTTGTCAACATATTTTAGCTAAAAGAAAACATTGCAAAAAGAAAATTGCTATTTCAAGTGTGGTAGGTATTCTAGAATCCAAGCCATGCAACTTACAATATACAACGTATTCATCAAGAATAGTTAAAATCTGTCTTTATTTTTGTAAAAAATCATATAAATATTTGCTTCCGCGCCCGAATTTTGTAAAATTTCATCATATTTTAGCTAAAAGAAAACATTGCAACAAGAAAATTGCATTTCAAATGTGGTAGGTATTCTAGAATCCAGGCCATGTAGCTTACAATATACAACGTATTCATCAAGAATAGGTAAAATCTGACTTTATTTTAGTAAAACATCATATAAATATTTGCTTTCGCGCCCGAATTTTATAATTCTTCATCATATTTTAGCTAAAAGAAAACATTGCAACAAGAAAATTGCTATTTCAAGTGTGGTAGATATTCTAGAATCCAGCCCATGTAGCTTACAATATACAACGTATTCATCAAGAAAAGGTAAAATCTGACTTTATTTTTGTAAAAAATCATATAAATATTTGCTTCCGTGCTCGAATTTTGAAATTCTTTATCATATTTTAGCTAAAAGAAAACATTGCAACAAGAAAAATGCTATTTCAAGTGTGGTAGGTATTCTAGAATCCAGCCCATGTAGCTTACAATATACAACGTATTCATTAAAATGCCACCCAAAAATTCGATGTTTATTATCTGATTGATATCACATTTTGGTAACTTTTGCATGTCCAATGCTTAAAACCATCCATAGTATAGATCCTAAAGCATGAATATGAATGTTTTAACAAATATATCCATTTCAAGAATAGGTAAAACCTGACTTTATTTAATGTAAAAAATCATATAAATATTTGCTTTCGCGCCCGAATTTTATAATTTTTTATCTTATTTTAGCTAATAAGAAAACATTGCAACAAGAAAATTGCTATTTTTAGTGTGGTAGGTTTTCTAAAATCCAGCCCATGTAGCTTACAGTATACAACGTATTCATCAAGAAAAGGTAAAATTGACTTTATTTTTATGAAAAATCATATAAATATTTGCTTCCGTGCCCGAATTTTATAATTCTTCATCATATTTTAGGTAAAAGAAAACATTACAACTAGAAAATTGCTATTTCAAGTATGGTAGGTATTTTAGAATCCAGTACATGTAGCTTACAATATACAACGGATTCATCAAGAAAAGGTAAAATCTGACTTTAATTTTGTAAAAAATCATATAAATATTTCCTTCCGTGTCCGAATTTTTAAATTTTTCATAAAATTTTAGCTAAGGGAAAACATTTCAACAACAAAATTGCTATTTCAAGTGTAGTAGGTATTCTAGAATCCAGCCCATGTAGCTTACAATATACAAAGTATTCATTAAAATGACACCCGAAAATTGAATGTTTATTATCTGATTCATAGCACGTTTTGGTCACTTTTGCATGTTTAATGCTAAAATTATCCATAGTATAGATCCTAAAGCATGAATATGAATGTTTTAACAAAAATATCCATTTCAAGAGTAGGTAAAATCTGACTTTATTTTTGTAAAAAATCATATAATTATTTGCTTTCGCGCCCAAATTTTATAATTCTTAATCATATTTTAGCAAAAAGAAAACATTGCAACAAGAAAATTGCTATATTAAGTGTGGTAGGTATTCTAGAATCCAGCCCATGTAGCTTAATATATATAACGTATTCATCAAGAATAGGTAAAATCTGACTTTATTTTTGTAATAAATCATATAATAATTTG
The DNA here is from genome assembly GCA_035578165.1 of Stenolophus ochropezus. Taxonomy (NCBI): domain Eukaryota; kingdom Metazoa; phylum Arthropoda; class Insecta; order Coleoptera; family Carabidae; genus Stenolophus; species Stenolophus ochropezus. The sequence continues at coordinate 33,833 of JAQOWZ010000168.1, forward strand.
ATTCCGTGCCCGAATTTTATAATTCTTCATCATATTTTAGCGAAAAGAAAACATTGCAACAAGAAAATTGCTATTTTAAGTATGGTAGGTATTCTAGAATCCAGCCCATGTAGCTTACAATATACAACGTATTCATCAAGAATAGGTAAAATCTGACTTTATTTTTGTAAAAAATCATATAAATATTTGCTTCCGCGCCCGAATTTTATAATTCTTCATCATATTTTAGCTAAAAGATAACATTTCAACAAGAAATTTGCTATTTCAAGTGTAGTAGGTATTTTAGAATCCAACCCATGTAGCTTACAATATACAACGTATTCATTAAAATACACCCGAAAATTTAATTTTATTATTAGATTGGTACCACGTTTTGGTCACTTTTGCTTGTCCAATGCTTAAAACCATCCATTGTATAGACCCTAAAGCATAAATATGAATGTTTTAACAAAAATATCCATTTCAAGAATAGGTACAATCTGACTTCTTTTTGTAAAAAAATCATATAAATATTTGCTTCCGTGCCCAAATTTTATAATTCTTTATCATATTTTAACTAAAAGAAAACATTGCAACAAGAAAATTGTTATTTCAAGTCTGGCAGGTATTCTAGAATCCAGCTCATGTAGCTTACAAGATACATCGTATCATTAAAATGACACCCGAGAATTGAATGTTTATTATCTTATTGGTTACACGTTTTGGTCACTTTTCCATGTCCAATGCCAAATTTTACCATAGAATTTATACTAAAGCATGAATATAAATGTTTTAACAAAAATATCTATTTCAAGAATAGGTAAAATCTGACTTTATTTTTGTAAAACATCATATAAATATTTGCTTCCGTGCCAAAATTTTATAATTCATCATCATATTTTAGCTAAAAGAAAACATTGCAACAAGATAATTGCTATTTTAAGTGTGCTAGGTATTCAAGAATCCAGCCCGTGTAGCTTACAATATACAACGTATTCATCAAGAAAAGGTAAAATCTGACTTTATTTTTGTGAAAAATCATATAAATATTTGCATTTGTGACCGAATTTTATCCTTATTGATCATATTTTAGCTAAATGAAAACATTGCAACAAGAAAATTGCTATTTCAAATGTGATAGGTATTGTAGAATCCAGCCCATGTAGCTTACAATATAAAACGTATTCATAAAGAATAGGTAAAATCTGACATTATTTTAGTAAAAAATCATATAAATATTTGCTTCCGCGCCCGAATTTTATAATTCTTTATCATATTTTAGCAAAAAGAAAACATTGCAACAAGAAAATTGCTATTTCAAGTGTGGTAGGTATTCTAGAATCCAGCCCATATAGTTTACAATATATAACGTGTTCATTTAATTAACACCCAAAAATTGAATGTTTATTATCTGATTGGTAACACGTTTTGGTCACATTTGCATGTCCAATGCAAAAATTATCCATAGTATAGATCCAAAAGCATGAATATGAATGTTTTAACAAAAATATCCATTTCAAGAATAGGTAAAGTCTGACTTAATTTTTGTAAAAAATCATATAAATATTTGCTTCCACGACCGTATTTTATAAATCTTTATCATATTTTAGCTAAAAGAAAACATAAAAACAAGAAAATTGCTAATTGAAGTGTGGTAGGTAATCTAGAATCCAACCCATGTAGCTTACAATATACAACGTATTCATCAAGAATAGGTAAAATCTGACATTATTTTTGTAAGAAATCATATAAATATTTGCATCCGCGCACGAATTTTATGATTCTTTATCATATTTTAACTAAAAGAAAGCATTGCAATAAGAAAATTGCTATTTCAAGTTTGGTAGATATTCTAGAACCTAGCCCATGTAGCTTACAATATACAACGCATTTATTAAAATGACACCCGAAAATTGAATATATATTATCTGATTGGTACCACGTTTTGGTCACTTTTGCATGTCCAATGCTTAAAACCATCCATAGTATAGATCCTAAAGCATGAATATGAATGTTTTAACATAAATATCCATTTCAAAAATAGGTAAAATCTGAGTTTATTTTGGAAAAGTTCATATAAATATTTACTTCCGCGCCCGAATTTTATAATTTATCATCATATTTTAGCTAAATGAAAACATTGCAACAAGAAAGTTGCTATTTTAAGTGTGGTAGGTATTCTACAATCCAGCCCATGTAGTTGACAATATACAACCTATTCATTAAGAATAGGTAAAATCAGACTTAATTTTTGTAAAAAATCATATAAATATTTGCATTCGCGCCCGAATTTTATGTTTCTTTATCATATTTTAGCTAAAAGAAAACATTGCAACAAGAAACTTGCTATTTCAAATGTGGTAGGTATTCTAGAACCCAACCCATGTAGCTTACAATATACAACGTATTCATCATGAAAAGGTAAAATCTGACTTTATTTTTGTAATCATATAAATATTTGCTTCCGCGTCCGAATTTTATAATTTTTCATCATAATTTAGCTAAAAGAACACATTGCAACAAGAAAATTGCTATTTCAGGTGAGGTAGGTATTCTAGAATCCAGCCCATGTAGCTTACAATATACAACCTATTCATCAAGAATAGGTAAAATCTGACTTAATATTTGTAAAAAATCATATAAATATTTGCTTCCGCTCACCAATTATATATTTCTTAATTATATTTTAGCTAACAGAAAACATTGCAACAAGAAAATTGCTGTTTCAAATGTGGTAGGTATTCTAGAATCCAGCCGATGTAGCTTACAATATACAACATATCCATCATGAAAAGGTAAAATCTGACTTTATTTTTGTAAAAAATCATATACATATTTGCTTCCGCGTCCGAATTTTATAATTTTTCATTATATTTTAGCTAATAGAAAACATTGCAACAAGAAAATTGCTATTTCAAGTGAGGTAGGTATTCTAGATTTCAGCCCATGTAGCTTACAATATACAACTTATTCATTAAAATGACACATGAAAATTTAATATTTATTATTTGATTGGTATCACGTTTAGGTCACTTTTGCACGTCCAATGCCTAAAACCATCCATAGGATTTCCTAAAGCATGAATGTGAATGTTTTAACAAAAATATCCATTTCAAGAATAGGTAAAACCTGACTGTATTTTTGGAAAAAATCATATAAATATTTGCTTCCGCGCCCGAATTTTATAATTCTTTATCATATTTTAGCAAAAAAAAAAACATTGCAACAAGAAAATTGCTATTTCAAGTGTGGTAGATATTCTAGAATCTAGACCATGTAGCTTACAATATACAGCGTATTCATCAAGAATAGGTAAAATCTGACATTATTTTTTTAAAAATCATACAAATATTTGCTTCCGCGCCCGAATTTTATGATTCTTTATCATATTTTAGCTAAAAGACAACATTGCAACAAGGAAATTGCTATTTCAAGTGTGGTAGGTATTCAAGAATCCAGCTCATGTAGCTTACATTATAAAACGTATTCATTAAAATGACACCCGAAAATTGTATATTTATTATTTGATTGGTACCACGTTTTGGTCACTTTTGCATGTCCAATGCTTAAAACCGTCCATAGTATAGATCCTAAAGCATGAATATGAATGTTTTAACAAAAATATCCATTTCAAGAATAGTTAAAATCTGACTTTATTTTTGTAAAAAATCATATAAATATTTGCTTCCGCGCCCGAATTTTATAATTTTACATCATAATTTAGGTAAAGAAAACATTGCAACAAGAAAATTGCTATTTCAAGGTGGTAGGTTTTCTAGAATCCAGCCCATGTAGCTTACAATATACTACGTATTCATCAAGAAAAGGTAAAATCTGACTTTATTTTTGTCAAAATTCATATAAATATTTGCTTCTGCGCCCGAATTTTATAATTCTTCATCATATTTTAGCTAAAAGAAAACATTGCAACAAGAAAAATGCTATTTCAAGTGTGGTAGGTATTCTAAAATCCAGCCTATGTAGCTTACCATATACAACGTATTCATCAAGTATAGGTAAAATCTGACTTTATTTTTGTAAGAAATCATATAAATATTTGCTTCTGCGTTCGAATTTTATAATTCTTCATCATATTTTAGCTAAAAGAAATCATGGCACTAAGAAAATTGCTATTCCAAGAGTGGTAGGTAATCTAGAATCCAGCCCATGTAGCTTATAATATACAAGGTATTCATCAAGAATAGGTAAAATCTGACTTTATTTTTGTAAAAAATCATATAAATTTTTGCTTCCACGCCCGAATTTTATGATTCTTTATCATATATTAGCTAAAAGACAACATTGCAACAAGAAAATTTATATTTCAAGTGTGGTAGGTATTCAAGAATCCAGCCCATGTAGCTTACATTATAAAACGTATTCATTAAAATGACACCCGAAAATTGAATATTTATTATTTGATTGGTACCACGTTTTGGTCACTTTTGCATGTCCAATGCTTAAAACCATCTATAGTATAGATCCTTAAGCATTAATATGAATGTTTTAACAAAGATATCCATTTCAAGAATAGATAAAATCTGATTTTATTTTTGTAAAAAATCATATAAATATTTGATTCCGCGCCCAAATTTTATAATTCTATATAATATTCTAGCTAAAAGAATACATTGCAACAAGAAAATTGCTATTTCAAGTGTGGTAGGTGTTCTAGAATCCAGCCCATGTAGCTTACAATATACAACGTATTCGTCAAGAAAAGGTATAATCTGACTTTATTTTTGTAAAAAATCATATAAATATTTGCTTCCGCGCCCGAATTTTATAATTTTTCATCACATTTTAGCTAAAAGAAAACATTGCAACAATAAAATTACTATTTCGAATGTGTGGTAGGTATTCTAGAATCCTGCTCATGTAGCTCCAATATACAACGTATTCATTAAAATGACACCAGAAAATTGAATGTTTATTATCTCATTGGTACCACGTTTTGGTCACTTTTGCACGTCCAATGCTAAAATGATCCATAGTATAGACCCTCAAGCATGAATATGAATGTTTGAACAAAAATATCCATTTCAAGAATAGGTAAAATCTAAATTTATTTAGCTAAAAAGAAACATTGCCACAAGCAAATTGCTATTTCAAGTGTGGTAGGTATTCTATAATCCAGCCCATGTAGCTTACAATATACAACGTATTCATCAAGAATAGGTAAAATCTGACTTAATTTTTGTAAAAAAAACATATCAATTTTTGCTTCCGCGCTTATATTTTATAATTCTTCTTCATATTTTAGCTAAAAGAAATCATTGCAACAGGACAATTGCTATTTCAAGTGTGGTAGGTATTTTCGAATCCAGCCCATGTACGTTACAATATACAACGTATTCTTTAAAATGACACCCGAAAAATGTTTGTTTATTATCTGATTGGTACAACGTTTTGGTCACTTTTGCATGTCTACTGCTTAAAACCATCCATAGTATAGATCCTAAAGCATGAATATGAATGTATTAACAAAAATATCCATTCAAGTATAGGTAAAATCTGACTTTATTTTTGTAAAAAATCATATAAATATTTGCTTCCGCGCCCAAATATCATAATTCTTTATCATATTTTTGCTAAAATAAAACATTGCAAAAAGAAAATTGCTATTTCAAGTGTGGTAGGTATTCTAGAATCGAGCCCATGTAGCTTACAATATACAACGTATTCATCAAGAATAGGTAAAATCTGACGTTATTTTTGTAAAAAATCATAAATATTTGCTTTCGCGCCCGAATTTTATAATTTTTCATCATAATTTAGCTAAAAGAAAACATTGTAACAAGAAAATTACTATTTCAAGTGTTGTAGGTATACTAGAATCCAGCCCATGTAGCTTACAATATACAACGTATTCAGTAAAATGACACCCGAAAACTGAATGTTTATTATCTCATTGGTACCACGTTTTGGTTACTTTTGCATGTCGAATACTTAAAACCATCCATAGTGATTAGGATTTGTAACACAAAAAGATAGATTTAATTATGACAAGTTTATTTTTCATAGTAGTTTTTACAAAATTGTTATTTAATTACTGTCATTTTTTATTTTTAAAAACAAGGACAATAAAAATTATAAACAGAATATGAACAGCCAAGAACATTGATATAAATGTCACAGATAGTAATGACAGAAATAATGACATTGACATTGACAAAATAGTAGTATAAAATATTAAAATGCCGCCCCCCCTTGAAAAATTCTTTTTTTAATGATGATTCTCTTCGAAGGGGAGAAGACATAACTTAGAAATGGGCCTCTTGAATACACCTTTTGAAGTACGAACAAGAACTACTCTGACTAGACCATCTGACCCTGGAATTATTTTTTCTATTCGACCTAATATCCAATTCATCTGAGGTACATTATCTTCTTTCAATAATACAGTGGCTCCCAAAGGTATATTCGGTTGCAATTTGTTCCATTTTGATCGTTGTTTCAAAGTATTTAAATAATCACGTGACCATTGTTGCAGAGTGATTGGACACGATTTTGAATTAATTGATATTGTGACAATCGATTTTCAGCTATATTACTGAGTTGAGCTTCTGGAATTGACATTATTGAAGATCCCACAAGAATGTGTGCTGGAGTTAAAAAATGATAATCGGAGGGATCGTCCGAAAAAGGACATATTAGTCTGGAATTTACACAAGCTTCAATTTGTGTAATTAAAGTATAAAACTGTTCATATTCGAATGATGTTTTATGTGAAATTCGTAATAAATGATGTTTAATAGATTTTATTCCTGTTTCCCACATTCCACCAAAAGTTATTTCTTCATTTGTTGCGTAGTCTATTAATTTATTCTTGAATGTTTGTTTTTGAAATAGTTTATGTAATTGTTATGCACCTTGAAAATTCGTAGCATTATCGCTAAAAATATTTTTACATTTTCCTCGTCTAGCAATAAATCTTTTGAAAGAATTAAGGAAGCTTTCTGTACCTAAATTAGAAACCAACTCTAAATGAATAGCACGTGTTGATAAACAAATAAATAAAGCACTGTAAGATTTAACCAATACAGCATTTCTTCTGGATGATTGTTTAATGAAAAATGGACCACAATAATAAATTTCTGTATTTGTAAATGCTCTTGTAGTTTCTCCGCGATACAATGGTACATTTCCCATTAATTGATTGGCTTGTTTAGCTTTTTGTCGAAAACATATGCCACATTGATGTATAATTTTTCTAATTGTGCTTCTACCGTGTACTGGCCAATATTTTTCACGAATATTTGCTAATACAGTTTGAACTCCTGCGTGATATAATTTAATATGTTCATGTTTTAAAATTAAATGTGTGAATATAAGATTCTTGGGTAGGATGATTGGATGTTTCTTTTCATAATTAATGTTTAAATTTTCTAATCTCCCGCCAACCCTGAGAATACCAAAAGGATCTAAGAATGGAGTTCAATTTTTTATTTCACCGTTAAGAACTTGTTCAAATTTTTGTAGTTTGTCGATTTCCTTTTGATATTGTTGATATTGAGCTGTTTTAATAAGCATTTGTAATGATGACTTTATTTCTTGAACTGATAAATTACCAATAAATCTTTTCTTGGATTTGCAGTTATTAATAAATCGTTGTCCATATGCAATCACTCTTCGTAATTTAATTAAACTTGAAAATGTATTCATTATATTACAATTTAATGTACAAGTTAATGATTCTTTCATTTCTAAATCTTTTAAATTGAATTCATGTTTGTTAGTTTGTTTAAATTCATATACTGAATTAGTCATCCATTTTGGACCATGCCACCATAATTTATAATTTTGTAATTCTTTAGCTATTAAACCTCTTGACAAATGATCTGCTGGATTTTCTGGACTAGATACGTGATTCCAAATACAATTTTTAGTTAAGTTTTTTATTTTTTGAACCCGATGGGCGATAAATTGTGTCCATTTTGTAGATTCAGCTGCTATCCAATGTAAAACAATTGTAGAATCTGTCCATAAGAAAACAGCTGTTATATCATGTTGCAAAAACTCTATTATTTTATTTTGTAATTCTGCTAAAACTACTGCGCCACATAATTCTAATCTAGGAAGTGTTACTGATTTCAGAGGTGCGATTCTTGACTTAGCACAAGTCAGATTTACAGTAGATTTATTGAATTCATCTGTACACTTTAAATACATACAAGCTCCGAATGCTTTTTGTGAAGCATCGCAGAAACCATGTAGTTCATATTTAATATATTCAGAATAAATATCTGTAATTCTTCTGGGCACTTCAAATTCTTCCAACAATTTTAATTCTGATTGGAATGTAAGCCAATCTTTTACTATGTCTACATTTAAATATTCGTCCCAGTCAACTTTTTCCATCCATAATCTTTGTAAAAATTGTTTCGCCCGTATTACTAAGGGTCCTAATAATTCCAATGGATCAAATATACTTGAAATAAATGATAAAATTCCACGTTTTGTAAATATGGTTGAGTTGTTTAATTTTTTATTGAATACAAATTTTAGTTTATCTTCAGCTGGATACCAAAGTAAACCTAAAGTTTTAACAACTGTCTTTCCTACTATTAATGGTAATTGTGTTTCTCTGGATTTTAAATCAACTGCTTGTAATATTTCATTATTATTGGAACACCATTTACGTAAATTGAAACCTCCTTCTTTTAACATTTCAATTAATTCGTGCTGCATATTTAGAGCTTGCGATAAGTTATTTGTCCCTGTCATAACATCATCCACGTAAAAATCTTCCAAGACAACCGATTTGGCTAACGGATATTTATCCCCATAATCTAATGCTATTTGCTGCAAGCATCTTGTAGCTAAATAAGGTGCTGATGTAGTTCCGTAATTAATTGTTTTTAATTTAGAGACTGCTATATCTTCAAACTTATTTAAATTATCTTTAAACCATAAAATGCGTTGTAAGTTTGTTTGATTGGAATTTATTAATATCTGTCTATGCATTTTCTCTATATCTGCTGTAAAAACGAACTGATATAATCTAAATCTTAAAACAATAGCAAGCAATTCTTGTTGGAGGACTGGACCTTTTTTTAAAAAATCATTTAATGAAATGTTACTTTTTGTTTTCATCGATGCATCAAATAATACACGCAATTTTGTTGTAGTACTATATTCTTTAATTACCGCATGGTGTGGAATATAATATGTTAAATCATTTAAATTTTCGTTATTAATTAATTCCATGTGATTTAAATCTAAATATTTTTTCATAAAGGATATATATTGAATGTTTAAATTTGCATTACGTTTCAATTTTCTTTGCATCGACTTAAATCTTGAAAATGTTTGATCATAAGAATTACCAAGTTCATTAATATTTTGTTTTAAGGATACACTAACAATATATCTTCCTGATTCATTTCGTGTTACTGTGTTTTTAAAATGTTCTTCACATTCTTGTTCTTCTTGTGTTTTAATTTTTTCAGATGGTAAATTTTCTAATTGCCAAAATCTTTCTAACTTTGCATTAAAATCATGGTGTGCTTCTATAAACATTGATGTTACATTTTATATTGACTTTTTTGTTGCAAAATTAATTTTTTGATTAAATTTTCCTGAAAATATCCAACCAAACGATGTTTCTTGCATAATTGGTAAATGTTTACCTAATTTTATTTGATTTGGCCTTAGTATGTCATAGAAAATTTCTGCACCTAATAATATATCGATTTCACTAGGTTTGTTAAATTTAGGATCAGCAAGAAATATATTTTCTGCTATCTTCCAGGAATTTCAATTAAAATAATTATGTAGTAACTTGCAAGTTATCTTATTTAGTATAAGAATATTTAAATTTATATGTTTTTCATTCATTTTCGAATAGATGGTTAAATTGATTGCATGATTAATATCTCTCTTTACATTATTAATACCAGATAATTGTATTTTTGTTTGATAAGTAGGTAATTTTCATTTTTGTACTAAATCTAACCTTAAGAAATTGGACTGTGAACCGCAGTCTAATAATGCTCGCGCATTATGCCAATTACCATCCTTGTCTTGCACTTTCAGTACAAGTGTTCCTAATAGTACTTGTTTATCTAATTCTGACGAATTGAAACATGTTAAATGTTCACTTGAATTATCTTTTTCCAGTTTTGTTTTGATTTCTAGATGAAGTAATGTATGGGGACGCTTCTTCCAAATTTTGTATGTACTTGATTTGCAATCATAATTAAAATGTCCTGGTTTAAGGCAATTTAAACAATGTTTCAGTTTCTTTATTTCATTTATGCGTTCATTAATTGTTAACTTTAAAAAGTCCTGACATTGAAAAATATTGTGAGTATTTTTACAATAAATGCATTTAGTATTTTGACTAACCACATATGTTTTAGTGTAATTCCTGGTATTTAAATTATTTTTTGTAATTGTTTGTTTCTGGGAAAAGTGAACTAAATGTAAATATTCTAATATTTGAGCTCTTGAGGTCAGGAATTTCACCATTTGTTCAAATGTTGGCGTATTGTCATCTTTAATTGAAGATTCCCATTCATTTTTAATGTTATAATCCAATTTGCTACGTACAATATGTATAATTAAAGTGTCCCATTTATCTGTGGGCTGATTTAAAGCTTTTAAAACCATTAAATGTTTTAATGTAGTATCTAAAAGCTCTCTAATAGATAACTAGGATTCCTATAAAATTGGAATTAAATTAAATAATTCTGAAACATATTTATTTACAATAAGTCTCTGATTTTCATATCTTTTCTTTAATAATAACCAAGATACTTCATAATTTTCAGAATACATTTCTATGGCACTTACTACTTGAGCTGCTTCTTTTTTCAAAGCTGTGCGTAAATAATAAAAATATTGAATCAGTAATAATGATTCATTAGTATGAAACATTGAATTAAATGTTTCATAAAATTGCATCCAGTTGTCATAAGATCCATCGAATTCTGGCAAATTTATTGTTGGCAATTTAATATGTTGAAAATTAATATTACGTGTAAAATTGTTCATATTTGGTGAATGAAATGCTTGTACATCATTGCTCAACTGTGATGGGTTATTTGAAATGAATAGTTTTGTAATGACTTGTTTTGTTATAGCAATCGTTTCAAAATATGAATTTTCAAAAGTAATCCTTTCTGTGTCTTGTTCGTCTGAAGACTCAATTTCTTCAATCTGAGATTGAATGTCTTCAAATCTGTCATATATTTTCTCAGCTTGAAGAAATCTTACTTGAACTTGTTCAATAGATTGATTTTTTATTTCCTGATATGAATTTAAATAATTATTGAATCGAGTTAACGAACCCTTTAAAATGCCTCTTTTATGGGTTAATGATTTGAACTGTTCTTCTGACATTATGTGATATAGCGTTGTTAGAGATAGCAAATATACACAAATCAATTAATAAAATCGTGATTTACATAGAAAATGCTTGTACCTGGACCGTGCCGAACCCGTAGACAGGTTGCGGTGTCCACTGTACCACTGTATATTAGGAATCTGTATCCAATTCTAGTATCCAACTCTAGTACTTAATTCATTCATCCGGCTCGAAGGACTAATTATGATTATGATTTGTAACACAAAAAGATAGATTTAATTATGACAAGTTTATTTTTCATAGTAGTTTTTAAAAAATTGTTATTTTATTACTGTCATTTTTTATTTTTTTAAAACAAAGACAATAAAAATTATAAACAGAATATGAACAGCCAGGCTGTAAATGTCACAGATAATAATGACAGAAATAATGACATTGACATTGACAAAAAATTAGTATAAAATATTACCATGCCGCCCCCCTTTGAAAAATTCTTTTTTTAATGATGATTCTTTTCGAAGGGGAGAAGACATAACTTAGAAATGGGCCTCTTGAATACACCTTTTGAAGTACGAACAAGAAATACTCTGACTAGACCATCTGACCCTGGAATTATTTTTTCTATTCGACCTAATATCCAATTCATCTGAGGTACATTATCTTCTTTCAATAATACAGTGGCTCCCAAAGGTATAAAATATTAACACATAGTATAGATCCTAAAGCATGAATATGAATGTTTTAACAAAATATATCCATTTTAAGAATAGGTAAAATCTGACTTTATTTTTGTAAAAAATCATATAAAAATTTGCTTCCGCGCCCGAATTTTATAATTCTTCATCATATTTAAGCTAAAAAAAACATTGCAACAAGAAAATTGCTATTTCAAGTCTGGTAGATATTCTAGAATCCAGCCCATGTAGCTTACAATATAAAACGTATTCATTAAAATGACACCTGAAAATTTAATGTTTATTATCTGATTGGTACCACGTTTTGGTCACTTTTGCTTGTCCAATGCTTGAAACCATCCATAGTATAGATCCTAAAGCATGAATATGAATGTTTTAAAAGAAATATCCATTTCAAGAATAGGTAAACTATAACATTATTTTTGAAAAAAATCATATAAATATTTACTTCCGCGCCCGAATTTTATAATTCTTTATCATATTTTAGTTAAAAGAAAACATTGCTGCAAGAAAATTGCTTTTTAAAGTGTGGTAGGTATTCTAGTATCCAGGTAATGTAGCTTACAATATACAACGTATTCATTAAAATTACACCCGAAAATTTAATGTTTATTATCTGATTGGTACCACGTTTTGGTCACTTTTGCATGTCCAATGCTTGAAAACATCTATAGTATAGGTCCTAAAGCATGAATATGAATGTTTTAACAAAAATATCCATTTCAAAAATAGGTAAAAAATGACTTAATTTTTGTAAAAAATCATAAAAATATTAGCTTTCGCGCCCGAATTTTATAATTCTACATCATATTTAAGCTAAAAGAAAACATTGCAACAAGAAAATACCTATTTCAAGAGTGGAAGGTATTCTAGAATCCAGCCCATGTAGCTTACAATATACAAAGTATTCATCAAGAATAGGTAAAATCTGATTTTTTTTGGTAAAGAATCATATAAAACTTTGCTTCCGCGTCCGAATTTTATAATACTTCATCATATTTTAGCTAAAAGAAAACATTGCAACAAGAAAATTGCTATTTTAAGTGTGGTATGTATTCTAGAATCCAGGTAATGTAGCTTACAATATACAACGTATTCATTAAAATTACACCCGAAAATTTAATGTTTATAATCTGATTGGTACCACGTTTTGGTCACTTTTGCATGTCCAATGCTTGAAACCATCCATAGTATAGGTCCTAAAGCATGAATATGAATGTTTTAACAGAAATATCCATTTCAAGAATAGGTAAAATCTCACTTTATTTTTGAAAAATATCATATAAATATTTGCTTCCGCGCCCGAATTTTATAATTCTTCATCATATTTTAGCTAAAAGAAAACATTGCAACAAGAAAATTGCTATTTCAAGTGTGGTAGGTATTCTAGAATCCAGCCCATGTAGCTTACAATATACAACGTATTTATCAAAAATAGGTAAAATCTGACTTTATTTCTGTAAAACATCATATAAATATTTGCTTCCGCGCCCAAATTTTATAATTCTTTATCATATTTAAGCTAAAAAAAACATTGCAACAAGAAAATTACTATTTCAAGACTGGTAGATATTCTAGAATCCAGCCCATGTAGCTTACAATAT
>JAQOWZ010000168.1:47444-212041 GCA_035578165.1 Stenolophus ochropezus
CGGCGTGGAATGCTTCGTGAATATGAATGTTTTAACAATATGTATTGTAAGTTACATGGCCTGAATTCTAGAATACCCACCACACTTGAAATAGCAATTTTCTTGTTGCAATGTTTTCTCTTAGCTAAAATATGATAAAGAATTATAAAAGTCGGGCGCGGAAGCGAATATTTATATGATTTTTTACAAAAATAAAGTCAGATTTTACCTATTCTTGAAATGGATATTTTTGTTAAAACATTCATATTCATACTTTAGAATCTATACTATGGATGGTTTTAAGCATTGGACATGCTAAAGTGACGAAAACGTAGTACCAATTAGATAATAAACATTCAATTTTCGGGTGTCATTTTAATAAATACGTTCTATATTGTAAGCTACATGGGCTGGATTCTAGAATACCTACCACACTTGAAATAGCAATTTTCTTGTTGCAATGTTTTCTTTTAGCAAAAATATGATAAAAAATTATAAAATTCGGGCCCGGAAGCAAATATTTATATGATTTTTTACAAAAATAAAGTTAGATTTTACCTTTTCTTGATGAAAACGTTGTATATTGTAAGCTACATGAGCTGGATTCTAGAATACATACCACACTTGAAATAGCTATTTTCTTGTAGCAATGTTTTCTTGTAGCTAAAATTTGATAAAGAATTATAAAATTAGGGCGCAGAAGCAAATATTTATATGATTTTTTACAAAAATAAAGTCAGTTTTTACCTATTCTTGAATTTTATATTTTTCATTCATATTCATGCTCTAGGATCTATACTTTGGATGGTTTTAAGCATTGGACATGCAAAAGTGACCAAAACGTAGTACCAATTAGAATAATAATTTTTTTACGAAAATAAAGTCAGATTTTACCTATTCTTGATGAATTAGTTGTATATTGTAAGCTACATGGGCTGGATTCTAGAATACCTACCACACTTGAAATAGCAATTTTCTTGTTGCAATGTTTTCTTTTAGCTAAAATATGATGAAGAATTATAAAATTCGGGCGCGGAAGCAAATATTTTTATGATTTTTTACAAAATTAAAGTCAGATTTTACCTATTCTTGATGAATACGTTGTATACAGGGTGTTTGGCGAAAGGCCGGCACCCTGAATATTTCGTTTATAATGAGACATACAGAAAAATGTTACGGAACAAAATAAACTAGTCAAAAGTTCTCATAAAATGATCTTAGTAAGAATTTTGTGTCACTATCGTTTTCAGTGGAAGTGTGTACAACTTTGATTCTAGCATATGGAATCGGTATTATTATATTTTTTTTTTGGAATGTACATAAAATGAGCTCTACAATAATATCTATATAATATAGTTTTACTTCAACCATTTCAAAATGGCGACAATTTATTTTCAAATTTATGTACTTCCAACTACAGGAAATTAACGAAACAAGTTATGTTTAAAAAAGCATATAACAATCAAGACAATACTATAACTCTTACTAAATATAATAAACAAAATTAAAATTAAATGTATTTAAAATGGCCCCTGTCATTTTCTGTACAATTTGTCAAATATAATAAATTCTGTCCTTACATCGTCAGGAGAGATAGATCTAATATTTTTTGACATTATTAGTTTGGTTTCAGGTAACAAAATCTCACATAGCTGGCAAGTAAATATTTTAAAAATGGTTGAAGTAAATCAATGATATTTTGGTATCATTGTAGAGCTAATTTAATGTACATTCCGAAAAAAAATATAATAAAACTTACTTACTTAATCCGTGTGCCTTTCTACCTTGCGGTGTAAGGCAGGTTAGTTCTTTCTTCCTTTCTTCTACTCTCTTGGCGTTGTCTTCCAGGCGTCTTTCCACGCCTTTCTATTTTTCATTAGAGCTTTACTTTCATGTTGATTTATATCTCTTCGTTTCAGTGCGCGGTCTATTTCGGTGTTCCATGTTTTTATTGGTCTGCCTCTTCTCTTTTTTTCACTTGGGATAGCTTCATATATGCACTTTGCTGTTCTTTCTTCTCCCATTCTCTGTACATGTCCTCTCCACCGTAATTGTCCTTCTTCTATTAAGTCTTTCACTGGTTTAGTTTTTAAGTTGTTTCTAAACACCTCGTTTCTAATCCTGTCCATCTTTGTCTTTCCTTCTATTTTTCGGAGGAATCTCATTTCAATGCTTCTAATTTTGCTTTGATGTCTCTCTGTTGTAGTCCAAGATTCACAGCCATAGGTTAGGATAGGAACTGCCACTTTCTTAAAGACTTCCACTTTCGTTTCTTTCGGTACTTCTTTTTTACCAAGGAATTTTTCCTTTAGAGCGTTAAATAATCTACCTCCTTTGTTCACTCTTTCTATTATCTCTTGTTCTAAACCACCCGATTCCTCTATAACTACTCCTAGGTATTTATATGTTTTTACTTGCTCTAGTTTTGTACCCTCTATTTCTACTTTGTGTCCTTGTCCGTTTTCATTTATTATCATCGTCTTTGTTTTGTCTTTGTTTATTGCCATGTTCCATTTTTTCAGTTCATTGTTTAATACCTCGATATTGCGTTGCAGGTCTGTCTCGTTTTCCGCCAGCAGTACCATATCGTCGGCATAACATAATTCTGCCACCTTGACTTGTTTCATTTTTCTGAACCATACTGTGTATCCTTTCATTTTGTCTTTCGTTCTTTTTATTATTTCGTCTAGGTATATTGTAAATAGCAGTGGGCTTAGGATAAATCCTTGCTTTAAACCTGTATCTGGAGTAAATGTTGTTGAATTGTTGTTTTTGATTCGCACATAGTTCTTGCTATTTTCGTAGAGTCTTTTTATACAATTGATGTTGTGCTTATCTACCCCTTTTGTATCAAGACATTCCCATACTTTTCCTCGAACTACTTTGTCAAACGCTTTTTCTAAGTCGATAAAGCATAGGTGTAGTTGCTTTTTCGTTAATTTCGCCTTTTCGATATTCTGTCTAAGTGAGAAAATGTGGTCTTGCACACCTCTTTGGGGTCTAAAACATAATAATACCGATTCCATATCCTAGAATCAAAGTTGTACACACTTCCGTTAAAACCGGAAGTGACACAAAATTCTTGCTAAGATCATTTTATGAGTTCCTGTGACTAGTTTAATTTTGTTCCGTAACATTTTTCTGTATCTCTCATAATAAACGAAATATTCTGGAGGCCGGCCTTTCGCCAAACACCCTGTATATGAATATAGTGAATATTTAAAAACTGTTACGAAAGCAATTCCATTTAGTTTATCTTTTTTTAATATACAATGTCCTAATGAGTCTACATTAAAGCAGCTAAAAAATCCTTTATCTAAATTATAAAAATCAAATATTAAAATGAATTAAAAAATTTGTTTATCAACAATAACCTATAACTTTGAGTGCACAAGTATAAATATGTTATTGAAATAACTGTAAATCAGTCTGTTATTGTGAACCTATTACCTTTGTGCATGTGTTGGTTACTAGTTACAAAATATTAAAATATTCCACAATTATAAATATGTTATCAAAACTATAAGCAAGATAAGACAATATATATATAAATCCAATAGCATAAATATGTTATTAAAATAACTGTAAATCAGTCAGTTATTGTGAACCTATAACCTTTGTGCACGTATTGTTTACTAGTTACAAAATATTAAAATATTCCACAATTATAAATATGTTATCAAAACTATAAGCATGATAAGACAATATATATAAATCCAATAGCAGAAACTACATATATGTGTAACAACAGTACACACTTTAACATCAAAATAATGATATTTATTTAGGTTATAATTGTATCAATAACTTATTTCAATTATCATACATTATAAATAAAGTAATAAATTATTTAAATTCACTAAATTTGCATAATTATTATATTAATATAATAAAAGAAGCATTGCAAATGGAAGATACTGACATATATAAAAATATATATAATATAATTGATAATTGTAATGATAATGTATGTAATATAGCTATTAGGGAAATTTTATTATATTATTCAAATATTGTTACAAATACTTTATCAATTATTAGTTCACAATTATTAGTGGAAGTGGAGTAAGAAATGGTGGGGGTATATGTATAATAAATGTAATGAATAAATTTGTAAGATATTAAAGTATTTAATTTTCAAACAGGCATACCTTTATCTGTAGTGTTACTAATAAAAATGATTTAAAAAAAATAATTTTTGATAATATTTCGGGTATATATTTCAATAATAATAATGGAGTGTTTGTAACAAGAAATAAAACAGTTGTTCTACGTTTAAAATATAAAACTCCATTATTAAATGGAATGTTTGATTTGATTATTGAAGATGAAGACGGAATATGTACTTTTTTAAATATTACATTGAATTATATTGTGGACAAGTGTATTCATTTAAATTAGAATTTATAAGATAATCAACTGATTATTATAATTATAAAATATTACATGATACCAACAATAAAAGTGAATTTAAATACATACATAATATTTTTAAAATTTTACCATCTAATGAGGAGGAAAAACAAAGAACATTATACGAAAAGTGGATTTTAAATTCATTTCGATATGTTAACGACGAGGAAGAGTTAGATGGAGGGTCATGCGATGTTTTTAACCAATGAATTATGTCGTTTAACAGGTCACAATAATTGTATAAATTGTGAACATGTTAGAAAATGAAGTCCAGATGAAGAGTATGAAAAAATTCAAATACCAGCAACGCTATCAACTGATGATGAAAACGACAATACTGAAAAAGAAGAAAAAGGAAGAGAAGAAATGGAAATAAATTAATAAATGTATAAATTTCACTTTGTATATATAAATAAAAAATAAATTAATTTAAGGTAAATAATATTTATTTGTGTTATTATTTTAAAATTACATTGTTCGTACAGTATTTGTTAAAGGAGTATATTTAACAATTGTATCATATAATATTAAACAATAAGCAGTGGTGTTCTCAGGAATAGTTTTATTTGTTTCAAAATTTATTTTCAAATCGATCACACCAGATTTTATTGATTCATTTTGATGTTGCGTATTTATTACAACAATAGGACATTTTGTTATAAATTCTTCTGGTGTAAAAATGGGTATGTTATCATGTTTCTTATAATAAGCAGATTGAAATTGTGCAAACATGTTATATAAAATAGACCATTGATGATTTTCAAAGTTTAGATTTAAATTATCATATGGAAAAATTTCAGAATTCAATTCAACTTTTAAATTAATTAAATTACAATGGTCAAATTCACTCATATTTTTAAGTAGATTATTTTTACGATCCGTATGAAATCCAAAAATAATAAATCTTGGTTTTTCCAATTGAGTAGCTGTTTTTTACAACCCATGTGGTGCGATTAGTTTTTGGTAATGATGGATACTCATGTAATTCCCAACTTCTAAATGGGATTAGAACTTCAATGTTACTATCCATATATTTTATTAATTTTAATTTTTTTTTATCTCCAACAGTTACATGGGGTACATGCCATTGTACTTTTGTAAGATTTATTTTTAATATTTCTATATCATTGCTTGTATATATAGTATTTTTATCTGTACTACCACGTAAAAGAACTAAATCCTGACGCATATTAAAAATTATTTTTTTATAATCTTCAGCAAATCCTAATATCATGCGAAGTGGTATGCAAAAATTAAAAGTTCCTTTTGTTTTATCACTCAAAGTAATAAGCTCATTTGGTCACCAGCAAGCATTTTGTAAGGAAATACAATCATTTTTAGAATATGAACAGTAACCTTTCAATGTTGTTGTAATTCCAGGATGTCGAATACGTTCTATTACAATTCCACCAATTTCATAACGAATTTTGTCGAAAAGATGCATTATCCATTATTAATAATTTTTCCAGTTGGGGTGACTTTACTTTCATTAGTTAATAATGCTCCTTCAATATAAATAAAACTATTTGATGGCAATGTAAATAAATCTTGTCTTTGTATTGATATTCTTATTTCATCATTGTTGTTTAATAAAGTTGAAGCATACGGTTGATAAATATGAGTTTCTAGACTTTGTATGTTTTCATCAAAATAAACACGTTCCTTTATTTTAAAAATATTTTCAGTAATTTTTTTCTTTTTTATACAATATATATATAATTAGAACACTTGCAGAATGATGTACGAAGTTTTAAATGAATATAAATTATGAAACTAATTATTTTATTTGTGTTTTTTTGGTTTACTTTTTTTAGTATTAATTTTTAAAAAATTTTATGAGTTTTATTTTTGATAATTATAACACTTTAAATCCCAAAGATTTTAAGTAGTTCTTATTTTCACTTGTTAACTGCTTCAGTGTTTGATTAACACTAACTTCTTTAATAATATATTTTTTTCTTTTATATGATTTAGCATGCCTATTATATATTATTCCCACTTTGTTTTAAAAATTTTTTAAATGTAGTCTTACTGTGTTAAGTTCTTCTCTGAAATTGACTAACTCACCTTTCTGATCAACTAATTTAAGTGTTATAGTATCTATTATATTTGTATTTATAGGTAAATATATAACATTCAATGGATTTTTAATTATTTTAAATCCTGATGGAACGTTCGGAAAAAATTCGTGAATTCTTTGAACTTGTTTTGAATTATCATAAGAACATGTTACTATGCTACATTCTACACAAATAGCATTAACTCTAATTATATTGACAGGTTTTTCAGATATGTGAAATTTATTTTCAATACACTTTTTTTCTTCAAATCCCAATAGTTCTCTTATTGTATTTTGCTGTGTAAAATCCACTTCATAATCACATATCATTTCACATTTTAAAGTATTATTGTTTGCTTCGATTGTAATGGGGCTATATTTATTTTTATTTTTCTTATCAATTCTTTTCATCTTTTTTCTTAAATATGTATTTATATCTTTAAGCTCATACGATCCATCAGAAATTTCGATTTTTTGAATTTCTTTTCGGTTTTCCACTTCTTCATAATAATAAAAACAATTATTTCTACTATCAATATTTGGTATTGAATTAAAAGATTCAAAAGTTAATAACCCTATTACATATTCATGTTTAGGGTCTATTTGAATTGGCGGATATATTGTTGTTGTTAATTGAGAGCTGTTTCCAGAAAACGTAAATGTGTACGACATTGCTGTTTGTTTAACACTAAATTATTTATAAACAATTTGCACATTTTACTTATGTTTATTACTTTTTGTATGCGATAAAATATTTAAGTTTGTAATAATTTTTATTTGCTTATCGTAAATAGTTTCTTTTCGTATTAAATTTTCTTTACAAAATAACTGAACATTTTCAAGATTAGCAATTTTACTTAATTCATTATTCTTTCTGCAATATGATAGAGATATATGAGTACCAAATATTTCACGATGAATAATTCTTTTTGGTACAGATTGTGTTTTATTATTAACAATGAAACTTTCCATTTTTAGAATTTTAAAACAATATTAAAAGAAATGTTGACTTTGAAAAAACAAAAGGTAAATGAGTATATTTGGTTAAACAGTAGATAATTTATTTATAAATTATTAATAGTACATAAAAATTTTATTATAAATTATTATTTATATATATATATATATATATATATATATATATATATCTCTTTGTTTCTTGATTATTTTTATTATATCTTCTCCTTTTAATTCTTTGTCAATCTCATGGTTCATTCTTACTCTGTATTCATTATCAGATATCTTCTTAGGTCCCAGTATCGTTCTTATTATTTTCCTTTCTATTATTCATTTTCTTCGTCCTTCTTTGTAAATGTCATTGTTTCGGCTGCGTATAATGCTATTGGTCTTATTATTGTTCTATATACCCTCATTTTTGTTGTTTTGCTTAAAATTCCGTTTCGTTGTAATTTTTTATTGACTTGAAAGCTCTATTTGTAGCAGCTATTTTTTCTTTTATTTCTTCATCTCTTTCGCCTCTATTTGTTAACATTACACCTAAGTATTTGAATTTGTTTACCTGTTCAAACTCTGCTTCTCCTATTTTAATAGTCTTTTCTTGCACTTCTTTTTCCATTACCATTATTTTAGTCTTTTTTTGGTTGATTTCTAGTCCTATTTTCTTTCCTTCTTTTACTATCTCCTCTAGCATTTTTCTCATTATATTTCTGTTTCTCGTGATTATTACTATGTCGTCTGCATATGCTATTATTTGACTTCCCCCTGTTCTGAGGGTTCCTTTCTTTACATTTCTCATGGTATATTCCAGTGCTAAATTAAATAATGTGGCAGATAGGGCATCACCTTGTATTACACCTTTATTTGTTAATATATCTTCCGTTTCTCCTTTTTGTGTTTTAATTCGTATTTTTGATGTTTTCATAGTCATTGCTATCAATCTTCTTAATTTGTCTGGTATTTGTAGTTCTTTTAAAACTTTCATTAGTTGCTGTCTTTTAATTGAGTCAAAGGCTTGTCTGAAGTTAATGAACAGAATCTCGGTGTTTATGTTGTACTCAAGTGTTTTTTCCATTATCTGTTTAATAATATGTATTGCGTCCGTGGTATATTTTCCTTTCATAAAACCACATTGATAATTTCCGATAATTCTTTCTGATTCATTTGTTATTCTTCTTTGTATTATTGTTGACATTATTTTATAGGTAGTGTTCAGTAACGTGATTCCTCTGTAGTTTTCGCATATTTGTTGGCTTCCTTTCTTATGTATTGTTACAACTTGTCCTGTTTCCCATTCTTTCGGCATTTCTTCCTCCCTCCATATTTTTACTATAAGTTCATAGATGTGTTTCTGTATTGCTTCGCCTCCGTACTTTAATAATTCCATATTAATATTGTCGCTTCCAGGTGTTTTACCGTTGCGACTATTTTTTATAATTTCTTTTACTTCCTCTAGAGTTGATTCTGCTATGTGTTTTTCGTTTTCTTCTGGTAATTCCCTTTTATTTCCTGTTTCTCTTCTGTGAGTAGTTCCTTAAAATAATCTGTCCATACCTTTTTGTATTGTTCTTCAGTTTCTGCTAGTTGCCCATTTTTATCCTTTATCCCATTTGTCTTGGTCTTACATATTTTAGTTTGTTCTTTTATTTCCTTGTAAAATCTTTTTGTGTTTCTGTTTGCTCTTTCATTTTTAATATTTTTTGTTGTATTTTCTATTGATATTCTTATGTTTTTCCTAATAATTTTATTACATTTCTTTCTTTTTTTCTCATACTTCTCCTTGTCCTCTTTTCTATTTGTTCTTAAATATGTTAATCTTGCGTTTCTCTTTTTATCTATTATTATTTTAATTTCTTCATTAAACCAGGCTTTTTTATTTTTTGCATTCTTATTTTTATGTCCTGTCCATTTTTGAGCAGCGTCGTTAATACATCTTTTTATCCAGCACCATTTTTTTTCTATATCTTCCATTTTCTGTTCTTCTTTTTTTTTGTTTTTTTCTACCTCCTCTTCGTATTTCTCTCTCGAGCTTTCATTGTTTATATTTTCTATATTCCATTTAATTCTCGTTATATTTTTTCTATCACTTGTTTTAACTTTGTTTCGTATCTTTGTTGTTACCATGTAGTGATCCGAGTCGGCACATGCTCCTCTGTATGTCCTTACGTTTAGTATCGAAGATAGCCTCCTTTTCGTTACTAGTACGTGGTCTATTTGTGTTTGAGTCTTATTGTCTGGTGCTGTCCATGTTACTTTATGTATTTTGGGGTGTTTATACTTCGTGCTACTTATTATCATGTTAGTCTTTATTGCTAATTCGCATAACCTTTGCCCATTATCATTTGTTCTTTCATGTATTGTGTGTGTACCTGCGACTTGTTGTGTGTAGTTCTCTCTTCCTATCTGTGCGTTAAAGTCGCGCATTATAATGCTTAGGTCTTCCTTCGGTATTTTTTCAATTTCCTCTTCCAGATTCTCATAAAAATCTTCTTTCCTTTCATTTGTTGCATTCTCCGTAGGTGCATACACATTTAATATCGATATCTTGACAGGTGATCCTTCTATTCTAATGTATGCCAACCTTTCATTAATTGCTTTAAATTCTATTATTTTTTCTTTAAATTTTTTTAAAACTATGAATGCTACCCCATATTTCCCTTGTTTATCTCCGGAATATAATGTTGTATAGTAATTCTTCTTGATTATACCTTCACCGCCCCATCTTGTTTCCTGAATCGCTGCCAGATTAATATCATATCTTTTCAATTCTTGCGCTACTTCTTCCATCTTTCCTGGTTGGAGCATCGTTCTTATATTTTATGTACTAAATTTTAACATTTTGTTCTTTTTCCTATTTACTTTTTTTGTTTTAATTGTATTCATTGCCTTTCCCTTATCTTTATATCCTTTTCCTCGCTTTCCGTATTCAATATTGCCATCCTCGTTCTCCATTGTTAGTTGTTTAAATTTTTTGAAGCTTTATCTTCCTGTTTTTCTATATTCATCTTCTTTTCATCCCATATATACCAAGTCTCATTTATTTTCAGTTTTTTATAACCTATTCTAATTCTATTTCCTTTATTTTTCTCATCTTTTGCCAATTTTAAGATTTCTTTTTGTATTTGCATCTCTTTATTAGTCATTTCACTTTCTATGTAAGTTTTTGTCCCTGTAAGTTTGTTTTTATTTTTTAATATTTTTATTTTATCTTCCCAATTCTCTATTTTGACAATGGTAACTTTTTTATTCTCTTCTCCTTTCTTATGGGTTTCTTTAACTCTGATGTCTATTCCTAATTTGTTTTTTATAAGTTGTTCAACATCCTGATTGTTGTTTATATTCTGTTCTCCCTTAATTACGATATTGTTACGTTTTTCAATTTTTTCTTTCTTCTCTTCCATTGTTTCTAAAACTATTATTTTCCCTTTTAAAACCTTTATTTCCTCTGTCATCAATTTTTCTTTTGTTCTTAAATCTTTGACTTCTTGTTTTAATGTATTTATTACTTCATGGAAACCTTTATGTAATTCCTGCATTTCCTCTCGTATTTCTGTCCGTAATTCTTGAGTTTCTTCTCTGTGTTGTTTGATTTCCTTCTTCATCGATTTTATCTCCTCGTTTATTGTTATTAGCATCCTTACTATTTCATTTTCTTCTGATTCTATGGCTTTACGTTTAGCAACTGGTGATCTCGATGTCTTCCTACTTTTACTGAAGACCATATTATCACTTATGTTGCTGACACTGGAACTTCTAGTAAATTTACGTTCGTCATCTTCCATCTTTGTACGCCTAGTTGGAAACTTCTGCGGTCCTTAGGTGTTTTCGTGGTTGCAGTTTAACTCGATCTAATATTTGTTAAGGTTTGCTTGTTATTATTTTTAGGTTATGTTATGCTTAAAATTTTCAAAGAGTACTTTTAAAAAGAATACGGCTTCTTCTGCACAGATAACACTTCCTGCTCTTTATCTGACCTTTAACTACCACTTCCTTAGCAGATTCTTCTTTTCAGATTTAGATATTAATACAAATTTTTTTATATTGCGGCTATTCAAACTATCAACTGTCAATCAGCGGTCACCTTGAATTAGTATTATAAATTATTAATATTACATAAAAATTTTAAACAAAGATGTCCACAATTAATAGTATTAAATAATTGATATTGATTATAATTATATTTAATATTACAGCTACCAAAATAATTAATTACTTATTTTGGAGGTTTTAAATTTCCAAAACTATCGAAATATATCACATTTTTACCAAATTTTTTATAAGCAACCCAATGTGTACCTTCATTATTATAATTGTCCAAGTTAATTATTCCGCATTCAGAATAATTAATATATTTAGGTAAATTGTTTCTCATAAAAACTCCTCTAAAATTTGGAATTTTTAAATTTTTTACATATTTTAACAACTCAATATTAGAAAGAGCATGTTTTGGTAGCTTTTTTAACAGTTTTTTTGTATTGTTTTTTTTTTGAAGAAGAAGAATGCGGCAATTTTGATAGATATAAACCTAATCCTTTTTTATACGGTTGTAAATATATACCTTTTCCAAAATCGATTTCTTCCATTTTTTTATTATGACGTTGGTTTTCAGTTAGTTGTTTATTTGCAAATTTAGCATCATTTATGGCTTTGGCAACACCGGCAGCACCCCTAGCTAATGTTACTAATTCACTTAACCCTGCAAATATTGGTATAAGTGGTAACACACCACCTTTCTTCGGCACTGATATTATTGTAGGTTTACTTAATATTTTCTTATTTTTTTTAAATTCTTTCAAAGCAATTTTAATATTTTTATTGTTAGACTCATTGCTGTTTAATGTAGATTGAATACGTTTTATTTCATTTTTACAACTTAGCTGCTTTTTTATGTTTTTTACCACGCTGATGTTTTTTTTATATTTTTAGTACCAGCACCTAATTTAACTTTTTCTTTCATTGCAGCTGACACACCTAAAGCCGCCAATTTTTCCTTTATAGGAGCGTCTTTTGAATGAAATCTTTGAGATGCTTTATTTGATAATATTATATCAGCTTTATGACGATCTTCCAAATTATTGCTTTTAGAATATGTAATATCATGAACTTTACAAGCCTCGTCTAATAAATTAACACCTTGATCCCCACGTGATAGTCGTTTTTGTAGTTTTGTACCGGGGCCACAATAATTATAGCAAGGTATATGAAGTTCAACAGGAAGTTTATTAATAACTGTATTTAATATACCACCACTAATTTTTTTTCTTAAATGATTTTGTCGTTGTCGATTTCGATGTTGAATCATCTGTGTTTTACATTTAACTAAATAGTATTTTGTATAAAATTGTAATATATAGTATTACATTTTAGTTACAATGAAAATTTTAAAGCAAAAAGATACACTTAGTGTAAAAAATTACGATTTTAAAGAAACAAAAGAAAACCCACGCCATAGTGTTTTACTTCCTTCAACAATTCATTGTCTTATAAGTGGTCCTTCTGGTTGTGGTAAAACAAATGTTATAATCGCTCTTTTAGAACATCCTATAGGATTACATTTTGAAAATATTTATATATATTTAAATTCTCTTTTTCAACCAAAATATTTGTATTTAGAAAAATTATTAAAACCTATTCGAGCTGTTGGATATTATGCTTATAATAACAGGGAGAATATAATTAAACAAAATGAAGCAAAATATAATTCTATTTTTATATTCGATGATATTGCTTGCGAAAAACAAGATATAATTAGAGATAATTTTTCTATGGGACGTCATAAATATGTAGATTGTTCTCATTTCTGTCAAACATATGCACGTATGCCAAAACATTTAATTCGTGATAATGCTAATTTGCTAATATTATTTAAACAAGATGATTTAAATTTAAAACATATTTATAATGATCATGTTGGGACTGATATGACTTTTGATCAATTTAAAACAATGTGTGCTACTTGTTGGAATGACAATTATGGATTTTTAGTTATAAATAAAGAATGTATAATAAATAA
The DNA here is from genome assembly GCA_035578165.1 of Stenolophus ochropezus. NCBI lineage: Eukaryota > Metazoa > Arthropoda > Insecta > Coleoptera > Carabidae > Stenolophus > Stenolophus ochropezus. The sequence goes on from JAQOWZ010000168.1 coordinate 60,866, forward strand.
TGGACGATATCGTAAAGGATTTGAACATTATATAAGTATATAAAAGCTGTATATTTGTATACAGAGCAGTATACAAAGCTGTTCAGAACTATAACGATATTTTTTTAAAATATATTTGTTATGTTAAAATGAATATTAATAATAGTTTAAAAAACACAATTAATAAAAGCCAGAAAAAATATTTGACGAAAATTGCAATTAATAAAAAGCGGTGAAATAGAAAAAGAAATTATTTTAGAAAAAACATATATTCCTATAACCAAAAAATTATCATAAATTAGTAAAAATTTACAAAATATATCACCTACAAAAAACAAAAACACTAATATATTAAATGTAACAAAAAATAAACCGGAGGAGGAGGAGGAGGAGGAGCAACAGGAAGAGGTAGAGGAGGAGGAAGAAGAAGAAGAAGCGAACAGGTTTGAACAAATCAAAACAGAAGATCAAGAAAAAAAGCAAAAAACTAGAACTAGTCTGAAAAATCCATATTATACTCGCACTCAAACTGATGAAAATTTAAAATTAAATTCTAATATTGATCCAACTCTTAAAAAATATATTAGTGACGTCAAAAAAAAATTTAAAGATATGGATGACATATACGGTGTTACTTTTAATAGAAGTAGAAAAAAATATCTAATGGGCAATAAATAAATAAAATTTAAAAAACAAAATATATATATACAAATCAAGAAAAATTTTTAGGAACTAAAGGTTTATGCTAACTTATTTTTAAAAAAAATCCTATAAAAATTTAAAATTCTGATGATGAAAATAATTATAAAAAAATATTAAATATTACAAATGCTGCACGTCGTGACAATAACCCAATAGGACAACTTAAGGGAAGTACATCAGTTAAATACAAAAGCATTATTAAACCATTATTAATGCCTACAAGGCATTCATCTACCTCTACTCCTGATGAAACCGGTTCAGGTTTGAATATGTTATTAAAAAATTATAATAATAGACCTGTAGAATTAGTTGAAAAATTAAAAAAAATAATAGCATCTAAAAACGCTGGTACCAATAACCTTGACAATGAAATTATTTCTATAATTAATGAATTAAAAGAAGCTAATATAATATCTTTATCTTAAATAATTAGTAGTAAAATGTCTATTGACAAGTTGAGACGTCATAGCTTACAGATTTGTAACAATAGCGATAGCGATAGTGAAGATTATAATAATAAAATAGAAGAATTAGAAAAAAAAAAATAAACTTGCATAATAAAAGTGCTAAATCCAATATGTTAAAAGCTGAAAATGTGATATATGCTATAAAAAACAATATAAAAAATATAACAAACGACATAAATAGTATAAAAGACGATTTAAAAATTATATTTAAAGAATTACACATTCATGATACAACTACAACAATTAAGTAAACAGTAAAATGTCAAAAATAAAACAAGATATAGTTAATGAGCTACACAATCCAGCACGAAAAAATTTAAAAAAAGACTTGTTATTATAAAAGTATTAGATGAAACATTTAAAGTTGATTTGGTTGAAATGAACGCCTGTGCTAATTTAAATAAAAAATATAGATATATACTTGTAGTAATTGATATATTTTCAAAATATGTGTGGGCAAAACCTATAAAAAATAAATCAAGTATTGAAGTAGCAAATGCAATGCAAAAAATTTTTGAATCAAGTAATCGTATTCCAAAAAATTTACACACAGGTTTAGGAAAAGAATTTAAAAATGAGAAATTTAAAAAATTGACTGAAAAATATAATATTAAACATTATTTTACAAAACAAGCACCAAAAGCTTCCATTGTTGAACGTGTAAATCGCACATTAAAAAATATAATGTGGAGAAAATTTAGTATGCAAGGTTCATATAAATGGTTACAATTATTACCAATTGTTGTTTCAGAATATAATAATAAAATACATAGGACAATTAAAATGAAACCAATTAATGTAACAAATAAAAATGAGCAAAAACTTTTAAATACTGTATATAATCATATTAAAATTGTTTCAAATAAAAAACCTAAATTTCAAATAAATAATAACGTGCGTATCAGTAAATATCGAGGAATTTTTGCTAAAGGTTATATGCCAAATTGGTCAAATAAAATATTTACTGTAAAAAATGTGAAGTTAACAAATACTATTACGTATATACTACAGGATAAATTTGGTCAATTAATAGATGGTGCATTTTATGAACAAGAATTACAAAAAGTGAAACACTCTCATGTTTATTTAGTAGAAAAAATTTTGAAAAAGCAAAATAATAAAATACTTGTAAAATGGTTGGGATTTGATAATACTCATAATATTTGGATTCACAAAGATGAAATTGTTTAGTACAAAACAATCATAACAGCTACTTTACTCCTTTAAATACTTTACTTTGCAGAATACACATACAGTTTTCCGTACTGCACGCAAGAAAACATTGCAGAAAACATGTGTACTTTTTTGTCTACTGTTGCTGTAGCTGATTTTAAAGGATATAAATACAGTGAAAGAAATCGATTTGTATGCAAAGAATTTGCAGTGTTAAAAATAAGTACAAATGAATATAAAGAAGTAATTTTTAAACAACCATTTTCAATGTTATCATTAAGCAACAACAGCAAAAAAAATATTAAACTACAAGAACAAAATACTCCTAATCTTCGTTGGACTTCAGGTGATATTTTGTACTCTAAGCGAAAAGAAGTTTTACAAAATATAATAAATGATTTTAAAATATTACAAATTTATGTATGGGGTGAAGAAAATAAAATGTGGTTAAAAAATGTATTAAACTGTGATGTTATAAATTTGGAAACATTACTACTAGATTTTCAAATTAATATAAATTTTTGTAATTTTAAAACAAACTGTGCAACACAAAATGCAATAAACTTAGTAAAAATATTTCACTTACGATTTAATAAGTACAATGCATTTCGTTTAGTATATAATGATTATGAATCTTTAAATAATGTATGTACTGAAGATATACATTTGTTACCTATGGAATTTTTTATGGTATATACATCATCTGAAATAGAAAGCAACTGGAACAGATTTCCTATAGAATGGCAAAATAATAAAGTATTTCAAAGTTATAGAATATGTAAAAATCATATTGAATATGACGATTATATTTGGTCTGCAAATATTTTAATAAAAGATTGTTCTAAATGTAAAAAAAATGTAAATTAACGTAATGTAATTTTTGTATTAATAAAATATATTATGTAATAGGATTAGGATAAAGAAATAAAATAAATATATACATATTAAAAATGTTTATTTTTTATAATACTACATAAATTTTAATTCCTTCTTCGTCGTCGTCGTCGTCGTCGTGGAGCTAAGAAGAAAAGTTCTATGTTATACATTGACTACAAGATTATAAATAGGATAATCACAATTATACTAGTTTTGACTGCTATTTACCGTATTAGGCTGCTTCTGTCTGCCCCTGCTGCTGCTGCGGCTGCTGCTGCCCTGCTGGCTGCTGCTGCTTCTGCCCCTGCTGGCTGCTGCTGCTGCTGCTGCTCCTGCTAGCTGCTGCTCTTTTTGCCCTACATTTGCGGCATTTGCAAGGTGGTAAATAACCTATAAAACTGAGACTTACAGGATCATTATCCCAATTTTCGCTGCTTTCCACCTTGTAATTCTTGTGCATATCTAGATATTTACACGTACAAATAAATAAATAAATAAATAAATATATATATATATATATATATATATATATATATGTATATATATATATATATATATATATATATATATTTATAATCTTACCGTTCATCATTGTGTGTTCATAGTTCATTGTAACATACGATAATATTCACATACGCAATTTCATTTATATACAGTTTACTCAAAATTGTAATCAAATATATATCCTTAACCCTTAACCTTTCCATACATATGCTGTTTACGAAAACACATTAAATTCTTGTACCCGGATACATCAAATACATGTCCTTTACCTCCCTAACCTTTTCTACATGTGCTGTTTACACAAACAAATTTAATTCCTAAAAATAATATCAAATCGTCGGCAAATAGATAACCTTTAACCTTTCTACACGTGCACTGTCTTATAATTTAAATTTCTTAAAGTCCTTATCATAGTTCCAAATGTGACCACCGTTATCATATAGATGGCGCTGCAAGTAGCAAGCGCGAAATCAAAGCAAAAAAAATACGATGGCAAGTCCAAAGGTCAATTTGAAGTAGAACCTGCCTAGATACTCAACTAATACACAACGTATTTATCAAGAATAGGTAAAATCTGACATTATTTTTTCTAAAAAATCATATAAATATTTGCTTCCGCGCCCGAATTGTATAATTCTTCATCATATTTTAGCTAAAAGATAACATTGCAACTAGAAAATTGCTATTTCAAGTGTGGTAGGTATTCTAGAATCCAGCCCATGTAGCCTACAATATACATCGTATTCATCAAGAAAAGGTAAAATCTGACTTAATGTTTGTAACAAAAAATTTAAATATTTGCTTCCGCGCCCGAATTTTATAATTCTTTATCATATTTTAGCTAAAAGAAAACATTGCAACAAGAAAGTTGCTATTTCAAGTGTGGTAGGTATTCTAGAATCCAGCCCATGTAGCTTACAATATACAACGTATTCGTCAAGAATAGGTAAAATCTGACTTTATTTTTGTAAACAATCATATAAATATTTACTTCCGCGCCCGAATTTTATAATTCTTCATCATATTTTAGCTAAAAGAAAACATTGCAACAAGAAAATTGCTATATCAAGTGTGGTAGTTATTCTAGAATCCAGCCCATGTAGATTACAATATACAAGGTATTCATTAAAATGACACCCGAAAATTGAATGTTTGTTATCTGATTGGTAAAACGTTATGGTCACTTTTGCGTGTCCAATGCTAAAATTATCCATAGTATAGATCCGAAAGCATGAAAATTAATGTTTTAAAAAAATATCTATTTTAAGAAAAGGTAAAATCTGAGTTTATTTTTGTAAAAAATCATATAAATATTTGCTTCCGCTCCCGAATTTTATAATTCTTCATCATATTTTAGCTAAAAGGAAACATTGAAACAAGAAAGTTGCTATTTCAAGAGTGGTAGGTATTCTAGAATCCAGCCCATGTAGCTTACAATATACAACGTATTCATCAAGAAAAGGTAAAATCTGACTTTATTTTTGTAAAAAATCATATAAATATTGGCTTCCGCGCCCGAATTTTATAATTTGTCATCATATTTTAGCTAAAAAAAAACATTGCAACAAGAAAATTGCTATTTCAAGTTTAGTAGGTATTCTAGAATCCAGCCCATGTAGCTTACAATATACACCGTATTCATCAAGAATACGTAAAAGCTGACTTTATTTTTGTAAAAAATCATATAAATATTTGCTTTCGCGCCCGAATTTTATAATTCTTTATGATATTTTAGCTAAAAGAAAACAATGAAACAAGAAAATTGCTATTTCAAGTGTGGTAGGTATTCTAGAATCCAGCTCATGTAGTTTACAATATACAACGTTTTTATCAAGAAAAGGTAAAATCTGACTTTATTTTTGTAAAAAATCATATAAATATTTGCTTCCGCGCCCTAATTTTATAATTTTTATCATATTTTAGCTAAAAGAAAACATTGCAACAAGAAAATTGCTATTTCAAGTGTGGTAGATATTCTAGAATCCAGCTCATGTAGCTTACAATATACAACGTATTCATCAAGAAAAGGTAAAATCTGACTTTATTTATGTAAAAAATCATATAAATATTTGCTTCCGCGCCGGAATTTTATAATTTTTTATCATATTTTAGCTAAAAGAAAACATTGCAACAAGAAAATTGCTATTTCGTGTGTGGTAGGTATTCTAGAATTCAGTCTATGTAGCTTACAATATACAACGTATTCATCAAGAATAGGTAAAATCTGACTTAATTTTTGTAAAAAGCCATATAAATATTTGCTTCCCCGCCCGAATTTTATATTTCTTTATCATATTTTAGCTTAAAGAAAACATTGCAACAAGAAAATTGGTATTTCAAGTGTGGTAGGTATTCTAGAATCCAGCCCATGTAGCTTACAATATACAACGTAATCATCAAGAATAGGTAAAATCTGACTTAATTTTTGTGAAAAAATCATATAGATATTTGCTTTCGCGCCCGAATTTTATAATTTTTATCATATTTTAGCTAAAAGAAAACATTGCAACAAGAACATTGCTATTTCAAGTGTGGTAGGTATTCTAGAATCCAGCCCATGTAACTTACAACATACAACATATTAATCAAGAATAGGTAAAATCTGACTTTATTTTTGTAAACAATCATATAAATATTTACTTCCGCGCCCGAATTTTATAATTCTTCATCATATTTTAGCTAAAAGAAAACATTGCAACAAGAAAATTGCTATATCAAGTGTGGTAGTTATTCTAGAATCCAGCCCATGTAGATTACAATATACAAGGTATTCATTAAAATGACACCCGAAAATTGAATGTTTGTTATCTGATTGGTAAAACGTTATGGTCACTTTTGCGTGTCCAATGCTAAAATTATCCATAGTATAGATCCGAAAGCATGAAAATTAATGTTTTAAAAAAATATCTATTTTAAGAAAAGGTAAAATCTGAGTTTATTTTTGTAAAAAATCATATAAATATTTGCTTCCGCTCCCGAATTTTATAATTCTTCATCATATTTCAGCTAAAAGGAAACATTGAAACAAGAAAGTTGCTATTTCAAGAGTGGTAGGTATTCTAGAATCCAGCCTATGTAGCTTACAATATACAACGTATTCATCTAGAAAAGATAAAATCTAACTTTATTTCTGTAAAAAATCATATAAATATTTGCTTTCGCGCCCGAATTTTATAATTCTTCATCATATTTTAGCTAAAAGAAAACATTGCAACAAGAAAATTGCTATATCAAGTGTGGTAGTTATTCTAGAATCCAGTCCATGTAGCTTACAATATACAAGGTATTCATTAAAATGACACCCGAAAAATTAATGTTTATTATCTGATTGGTAAAACGTTATGGTCACTTTTGCGTGTCCAATGCTAAAATTATCCATAGTATAGATCCGAAAGCATGAAAATTAATGTTTTAAAAAAATATCCATTTTAAGAAAAGGTAAAATCTGAGTTTATTTTTGTAAAAAATCATATGAATATTTGCTTCCGCTCCCGAATTTTATAATTCTTCATCATATTTTAGCTAAAAGGAAACATTGCAACAAGAAAGTTGCTATTTCAAGAGTGGTAGGTATTCTAGAATCCAGCCCATGTAGCTTACAATATACAACGTATTCATCAAGAAAAGGTAAAATCTGACTTTATTTTTGTAAATAAAAATATAAATATTGGCTTCCGCGCCCGAATTTTACAATTTGTCATCATATTTTAGCTAAAAGAAAACATTGCAACAAGAAAATTGCTATTTCAAGTTTAGTAGGTATTCTAGAATCCAGCCCATGTAGCTTACAATATACACCGTATTCATCAAGAGTACGTAAAAGCTGACTTTATTTTTGTAAAAAATCATATAAATATTTGCTTTCGCGCCCGAATTTTATAATTCTTTATGATATTTTAACTAAAAGAAAACAATGAAACAAGAAAATTGGTATTTCAAGTGTGGTAGGTATTCTAGAATCCAGCCCATGTAGCTTATAATATACAACGTAATCATCAAGAATAGGTAAAATCTGACTTAATTTTTGTGAAAAAATCATATAGATATTTGCTTTCGCTCCCGAATTTTATAATTTTTATCATATTTTAGCTAAAAGAAAACATTGCAACAAGAACATTGCTATTTCAAGTGTGGTAGGTATTCTAGAATCCAGCCCATGTAACTTACAACATACAACATATTAATCAAGAATAGGTAAATTCTCGACTTAATTTTTGTAAAAAATCATATAAATATTTGCTTCCGCGCCCGAATTTTATAATTCTTCATCATATTTTTGCTACAAGAAAACATTGCAACAAGAAAATTGCTATATCAAGCGTGCTAGGTATTCTAGAATCCAGCCCATGTAGCTAACAATATACAACGTATTCATTAAAATGACACCCGAAAAATGAATGTTTATTATCTGATTGGTACCACGTTATGGTCACTTTTGCATTTCCAATGCTTAAGTTATTTATCCTTTAGATCCTAAAGCATGAATATGAATGTTTTATCATAAATATCTATTTCAAGAATAGGTAAAATCTGACTTAATTTTTGTAAAAAATCATGTGAATATTTGCTTCCGCGCCCGAATTTTCTAATTCTTAATCATATTTTAGCAAAAAGAAAACATTGCAACAAGAAAATTGCTATTTCAAGAGTGGTTTGTATTCTAGAATCCAGCCTATGTAGTTTACAATATACAACGTATTCATCTAGAAAAGATAAAATCTAACTTTATTTCTGTAAAAAATCATATAAATATTTGCTTTCGCGCCCGAATTTTATAATTTTTAATCATATTTTAGCTAAAAGAAAACATTGCAACAAGAAAATTGCTATTTCAAGTGTGGTAGGTATTCTAGAATCCAGCCCATGTAGCTTACAATATACAACGTATTCATTAAGAATAGGTAAAATCTGACTTTATTTTTGTAAAAAATCATATAAACATTTGCTTCCGCGCCCAAATTTTATAATTTTTCATCATATTATAGCTAAAAGAAAACATTGCAACGAGAAAATTTCTATTTCAAGTGTTGTAGGTATTCTAGTATCCAGTCCATGTAGCTTACAATATACAACGTATTCATCAAGAAGAGGTAAAATCTGACTTAATTTTTGTAAAAAATTATATAAATATTTGCTTCCGCACCCGAATTTTATAATTCTTTATCATATTGTAGCGAACCCAGGGTCGCGGCGCGGGCGGCGGCGCGGTCGGCGGCCGCTAGCGAACTTGTCAGAGCACGTCCGTCCGCTTCCCATTGTTCTGATTTCCAAGGAATCAAAGAATCTTCTAGAATGATGTATTTTAATATAAATACCCCGACCAAAAGATCGCGAGGACAGTCTTGTGTGAATACGTGTAGTGTACAGATGGTGATATAAATAAATAGACAGTGATATAAATAGTGTTGAAATAAATATTGCGTAGCTTTAATTGTTTAAATAAATTATCTTAGTGTTTAAGTCTTTAGTAATAATAATTAGTTCTTAAATTAGTGTTTATATTTGTTAATTCTTAGTGTTAGTTATTTTTATTTATTCTTTATAATTCATATTTCTTTAATTAAACATAGTTATATAAATATTATTGTCTTAATCAATTTTACACTTCACCTAAATAAATAAAACGTTACAATTGGTGTCAGGTGTGGGGTTATTAAAAACTGTGAAGTGTAAAATAAAAATAAATAAAATGGCGAGTAAACAAGTAAAATTAAGTGAATTAAAAGTAACCGATCTCAAGAGGGAGCTGGAAGACCGAGAGTTAGAGACATCGGGATCCAAGGCTGTTCTGCAACTTCGTCTACGGCAAGCTTTAGTAGAAGCTGGTGAAAATCCAGATGAGTTTGTATTCGAAATTGCGGGTGGTTTCACCGATTTTGGTAAAATTATGGAGGAAAAGTTAGCGGAAAGTTCTAAAAAATCTGATGAAAACTTACAAAAACTGCTAGAAAATTCTAGAACTTTAGAACAAAAATTAGAGGAAAGTTCTAGAAAATCTGAAGAAAATTCTCGAACTTTGGAAGAAAAAATGATGGAAAATTCTAGAACATTGAAAGAAGAGTTGCTAGAAAATTCTAAAGCTTTAGAACAAAAGTTGGCGGAAAGTTCTCGAACTTTGGAAGAAAAGTTAACAGAAAATGCTAGAACTTTAATAGAAGAATTAATAGAAAATTCTAGAATTTTAGAAGGGAAATTAACAGAAAATTCTAGAATATGGGAGGAGAAATTAATGGAAAATTCTAAAGGTTTGGAGGACAAGCTAAACGAACAATTGAAAGAAAGTTCTAGAATATTAGAAGAGAGAATAGAAACTTACGAGAAAAAAGTTGAAGAGTTGCAGCAAAATTTCTCTAATATTGCGCCAGCTGTATTAAATTCTAATGTGGCAGATATTATTCAAGTAAACAAAACAGTAAAAGCGGAACATAATTCAAAACTGCACATTAAAGCACCCGAATTCGATGGCAAGTCATCATGGCCGAATTATGTAAAACAATTTGAAGCCGCTGCCAAAGCAAATGGCTGGACTTCTAAAGAAAAGGCTACTGCACTGACAGTTTCGCTACGTGGAGAAGCCATCGATATCCTACAAACGTTAAAAGAAGATGAACAGGAAGATTACGAACAACTTGTTAAGAGATTGGATATGCGATATGGCAATGCGCATCTGGAGCAAGTGTACCAGACACAACTGAGGAACCGATATCAGAGTTCTAAAGAAAACCTTCAAGAATTCGAAGCTGATATAGCTCGTTTAGTTCGTCTGGCACACCCTACAGCTCCTGACAGCGTTTTGGAATGCCTAGCTACACAAGCCTTTATCTATGGGGTCCAAGATAATGAAACTCAGCAGGCACTACGATTGGCTCGACCAAAAACTCTGGTTGACGCACTTTCATATGCCTTAGACCACGAAGCTGCGAAACAAGCTTCACGTAACCAATCGAGAGTGCGAAATATCGATGCTGAGAGGCCCGAAGACACCGAAGATCTAGAAGACAAGATAAGACGAATTACGTCTGAAATTAATGCTGCTGGAAGAAAGAAACTCCGCTGTTGGAATTGCGGTGAATTAGGTCACCCGCAAAGACTCTGCAGAAAACAACAGAAGAAAGCAGAACCAAGAAAGGATGAAAAGGAGTCGGGAAACTAAGTCGGGTTGATGCGAAGGGGCAATCGTCGACCCGTAATCCAGTAGCCCCAGAATCCATTACTTATGTCGCATCCCTACATCATCAAGCTAATAGCATCTATGTAGACGGCTCTATCGACAGAAGGCCGCTTAAAATGTTGCTGGATACGGGTGCGACAAAAACAATAATCAGACTCGACTTAGCAAGAAAACTGTGCAGAAAACATCTACTTCCAACAAAGTGGCAGATACGCACAGCCACCGGAGAACAAGCTACCGCATATGGAGAAATAGATTTGAACATCACTGTTGGAAAAACGTGCATTAAACATCGTGTGCTGGTAGCTGATGTAGAAGATGAATTCATTCTCGGCATGGACATTATGAAAAAGCATGGATTTAAACTTGACCTGAAGAATGGAGTGATGATGGTCAATGATGAAGAACTTGTATTAAATCCACGAGACGATAATGCCATGCGAGTATTAATAACGGAAGATGTAACCCTCTCAGAACGGAGTGAATCAATCGTGGAAGCACAGATAGAGGGTAGCTTCTGTGAGGGAAACATTGTCATGCTCCAGCCAAAAAATGATGATGCTAAAACTGGGACTGGAGTCGTAATTGGGAAAGCCTTGCTTAAAACTGACAAGATAATCCCAGTTCGAGTAATGAACATTAATTTTTATCCAGTTATACTAAAAAAAGGGACCGTAGTAGGTGAATGTTCAGCGGTATCATCAATTATTCGAACTGTAAAGGCCAAAGACAACACATCCTGTGAAGTTCCAGATATTCTAATCAAGGAGCTGTCATCATCGTTCCAGGACTTGACTGCCGACCAGAAAACCAAGGCTACGAACTTAATTGGGACCTTTCAAGATGTGTTCCAATTTGACAAGAAGGACAAAGGACGAACCAATGTAGTCCATCATAAAATAAACACCGGAGACGCAAGACCCATCCGCCAAACAGCAAGAAGACTACCACTGGCTAAGCGGGAAGAAGCGGAAGAAATTATAGAGGACATGAGAATGGAAGGTGTAATTGAACCTTCAAGCAGTCCATGGGCTTCACCAGTGGTGCTAGTAAAGAAGAAGGATGGCTCTACAAGATTTTGCGTCGATTATCGTCAACTTAACAACGTGACGAAGAAGGATAGCTACCCGCTACCCCGAATAGACGATACTCTGGACACATTGGCAGGGTCAAAGATTTTCTCTACTCTTGATTTAAAGAGCGGATACTGGCAAGTGGATTTAGATCCAAAAGACAAAGAAAAGACAGCTTTTACCATCGGTACCGGTCTGTGGCAATTTACTGTCATGCCATTTGGGCTCTGCAATGCCCCTGCAACATTTGAACGACTTATGGAAACCGTGTTGGCTGGACTATCGTGGAAAACATGTTTGGTCTATCTCGACGACATTATTGTGGTAGGAAAAACGTTCGAGGACCACATGAAGAACTTGGAAGAGGTTTTCCAAAGATTGCGAAAGGCTAACCTGAAACTCAGTCCAAAGAAGTGTCACTTATTTCAAAAAGAAGTGCATTATCTTGGACACGTAGTTTCTGGTAAGGGTATTGCAGTTGACTCGGAGAAAATAAGGGCTGTGAGTGACTGGCCAGTACCGAGGGACAAACATGAATTGAGAAGTTTCCTTGGTCTCTGTACATACTACCGACGTTATGTACCTGGATTTGCCAACATAGCGAAGCCATTGACAAGGCTTACTGAAGAAGGCAGAAAATTTATCTGGGAGATGGACTGTCAAGCTGCGTTCAAACAACTTAAATATTCCTTGACAAGCGCACCTGTTCTAAGTTATCCTTTACCAGAAGGAGAATTCGTTCTAGATACAGATACCAGCAACGTTGGAATTGGTGGCGTTCTCTCCCAGATACCAGACGGACAAGAGAAGGTTATTGCCTATTTTAGTAAGACCTTGTCAAAACCAGAGAGGAATTATTGCGTCACCAGAAAAGAACTTTTGGCTGTCGTGAAATCCGTGGAGCACTTCTACAAATATTTGTACGGTAGAAGATTTCTTATAAGAACTGACCACGCTGCTCTCAAATGGCTGCTACAATTTAAGAATCCTGAAGGTCAGGCAGCTAGATGGATTGAAAGATTGCAAGAATATAACTTTGTTATTGAGCATCGAGCAGGTACAAGCCAGCGTAATGCTGACGCATTATCAAGAAGACCCTGCCAGGACGAATGCAAGCATTGCAGTCGTCTAGAAGAAAAACTCTACCATCGCCAGAACAACAGTAGTAAATGATAGTTGGCAAACGGAAGACCTTCGCAAGGACCAAGAGAATGATTCGGACTTGAAAATCATACTGGATTGGAAACGTGGCGATAGCAGACCAGTTTGGGAAGATGTTGCACGACACTCACAAAGTGTAAAATCGTACTGGGCGCAATGGGATTCTATTGTGGTTGAAGAGGGCCTCCTGAAACGTGTCGTAGAAAATACTGAAGGTACTGTGAGTAGGACCCAGCTGATAATTCCTAGGAATAGAGTACCGGAAGTATTGGAGGAGATCCACGACGGATCTGGACATTTTAGAGTGAATAAAACCCTTGAGAGAGTGCGCGAACGATTTTACTGGGTAAATTGCAAAGAAGATGTTAAAGAGTGGTGCAAGAAATGTGTGGTTTGCGCGGGAAGTAACGGGCCACATAGGAAAAGAAGAGCCCCAATGCGCCAATATAATGTTGGAAGTCCCTTCGAACGCATTGCGATTGACGTGGCCGGACCATTTCCAGAAACTGATGAGGAAAATAAATACATAGTGGTAGTAATGGACTACTTCACTAAGTGGGTTGAGGCCTACCCATTACCCAACCAGGAAGCCGTAACGGTCGCTGAAGTTTTGGTTAAAGAATGCATCTGCCGATTTGGAGTACCGCGAGAGATACATTCCGACCAAGGAAGGAATTTCGAGTCCGCCCTGTTCCAAAATATCTGTAAGATATTAGGAATAAAGAAAACCAGAACTACTGCATTACACCCGCAGTCTGATGGCATGGTTGAACGGATGAATAGAACAATAAATCGGTATTTGTCAAAGGTAGTCTCTAACCATCAACGAGACTGGGACCGACATCTTCATCTGTTCTTGTTGGCTTACCGTTCATCAGTGCATGAGACAACAGGGCAGACACCATCTAACATCTTATTCGGGCGGGAGTTGCGCTTACCATGCGACCTGGTATTTGGCAGTAAACCCGGTGAAGATCTAGCCGGGGAGGACTATGTAACGGACTTACGGAGAAGAATGAGTGACATCCATGAACAAGTCCGCACAAACATTCAAGGTGCCAGCGATCGGATGAAGGACCAGTATGACGTCAAGGCTGAAAAAGGTGGTTTTCAACCTGGGAATTTGGTGTGGCTTTACAATCCACAAAGACGACGTGGCTTATCACCGAAGCTGCAAAAGAATTGGGAAGGTCCCTACGAGATCGTAAAAAGAATAAATGATGTGGTCTACAGAATTAGGAAAACACCTAATGGAAAGCCGAGAGTAGTCCACTTCAATCGGTTAGCCCCTTTTGCTGGTGTTAATTTTGACGATCATCGAGGAGCGACGGTTCGCCGGGTTATAGCTGAGGAACCCACATTTGATGACTTTATGGAAAGTCATTCCACTGGTCACAAAGCAGGGTATGGCGTGACACGAGAAGAACAACGAGATCTGTTCACCGTGTCCCCAGAATATTCCCTCGCTCACTGTGTAGCGAAAGACATTAAAATGTCCCGCGGCATCGCTTCAGTTTTTAAAAGAAAATTTGGACGAGTACAAGAACTGGCCAACCAACGTCCAACTGTCGGGAAAACGCTACAACTGAAGGATGATAACGTAGAACACAAGCGGTACATTTATTATCTCGTTACGAAACAATACTCACATCAGAAGCCGTCATACCGCAATTTATGGGACTCGCTGTGCGACATGAAGGACCATCTGTTGGAAAACGACATCATGAAACTGGCAGTACCAAAGATAGGCTGTGGACTAGATGGTTTGGATTGGAGGATTGTTAGAAGCATGTTAGAAACAATCTTCCGCTTTACCGGAGTGGAAATTCTAGTCTGCAGCTTCAACTCTACCGGCCAAGAAGAGCGAAAACGGACCGTCGACTGTTACTTCTTCAAGACTTCCAGATGCACCAAGGGTGATGCATGCAGATTTCGTCATAACGAACTGTTCCGGGACGAAACAGTCTTAAGGAGGGGGCAATGTAGCGAACCCAGGGTCGCGGCGCGGGCGGCGGCGCGGTCGGCGGCCGCTAGCGAACTTGTCAGAGCACGTCCGTCCGCTTCCCATTGTTCTGATTTCCAAGGAATCAAAGAATCTTCTAGAATGATGTATTTTAATATAAATACCCCGACCAAAAGATCGCGAGGACAGTCTTGTGTGAATACGTGTAGTGTACAGATGGTGATATAAATAAATAGACAGTGATATAAATAGTGTTGAAATAAATATTGCGTAGCTTTAATTGTTTAAATAAATTATCTTAGTGTTTAAGTCTTTAGTAATAATAATTAGTTCTTAAATTAGTGTTTATATTTGTTAATTCTTAGTGTTAGTTATTTTTATTTATTCTTTATAATTCATATTTCTTTAATTAAACATAGTTATATAAATATTAGTGTCTTAATCAATTTTACACTTCACCTAAATAAATAAAACGTTACAATATTTTAGCTAAAAGAAAACATTGCACCAAGAAAATTGCTATTTCAAGTCTGGTAGGTATTCTAGAATCCAGCCCATGTAGTTTATAATATTGTATGTATTGTATGTATATGAGGGTTTTAAGCGTTTTGTCGCTTTTTATCAACGCGACCTAGAAGATCTATTGTGACACAGCCCTTACTTAGATTTCCGGAAGTAGATCCAGATTTTTGATCAAGCCGATTAGGCCTCAAGTACCTGAAGTACTTGTTTCGTGACATGTTTTACTTGCATTTTAGTGATGCAGGTTGTCAGCCTACAGTCTCTGCAAGGCCAGCACACACCGAGCCGTTGTGCGGCAACCCATCCAATTGGACAGGGCGGGCTATGTTGCTTATCTACACGATCAGACAAGACACGCCACGACCACACAACCGTACTGGCTGACTAGTTTATAACATACAACGAATTCATTAAAATGACACCCGAAAATTGAATGTTTATTATCTGATTGGTACCACGTTATGGTCATTTTTGCATGTCCAATGCTAAAGTTATCCATAGTATAAATCCTAAAGCATGAATATGGATGTTTTAACTAAAATATCCGTTTCAAGAATAGGTAAAATCTAACATTATTTCTGTATAAAATCATATAAATATTTGCTTCCGCGCCCAAATTTTATAATTCTTCATCATATTTTAGATAAAAGAAAACATTGCAACAAGAAAATTGCTATTTCAAGTGTAGTAGTTATTCTAGAATCCAGCCCATGTAGCTTACAATGTACAACGTATTCATCAAAAATAGGTAAAATCTGACTTTATTTTTATAAAAAATCATATAAATATTTGCTTCTGAGCCAGAAATTTATAACTCTTTGTCATATTTTGCTAAAAGAAAACATTGCAACAAGAAAATTGCTATTTCAAGTGTGGTAGGTAATCTAGAATCCAGACCATGTAGCTTACAATATACAACGTATTCATCAAGAAAAGGTAAAATCTGACTTTATTTATGTAAAAAAACTTATAAATATTTGCTTCATGGCCAGAATTTTATAATTTTTTATCATATTTCAGTTAAAAGAAAACATTGCAACAAGAAAATTGCTATTTCAAGTGTGGTAGGTATTCTAGAATCCAGCCCCTGTAGCTTACAATATACAACGTATTCATCAAAAATAGGAAAAATCTGACTTTATTTTTATTAAAAATCATATATATATTTGCTTCCGAGATAGAATTTTATAATTCTTCATCATATTTTAGCTAAAAGAAAACATTGCAACACGAAAATTGCTATTTCAAGTGTGGTAGGTATTCTAGAATCCAGCCCATGTAGCTTACGATATACAACGTATTCATCAAGAATAGGAAAAGTCTGACTTTATTTTTATAAAAAAATCATATAAATATTTGCTTCTGAGCCAGAAATTTATAACTCTTTGTCATATTTTAGCTAAAAGAAAACATTGCAACAAGAAAATTGCTATTTCAAGTGTGGTAGGTATTCTAGAATCCAGCCCAACTATAAAATTCGGGCCCGGAAGCATATATTTGTATGACTTTTTACAAAAATTAAGTCAGATATAACCTATTCTTGATAAATACGTTGTATATTGTAATTTACATGGGCTGGATTCTAGAATACCTACCACACTTGAAATAGCAATTTTCTTGTTGTAATGTTTTCTTTTAGTTAAAATATGATAAAAAATTATAAAATTCGGGCGCAGAAGCAAATATTTATATGATTTTTTACAAAAATAAAGTCAGATGTTACCTATTCTTGATAAATACGTTGTATATGGTAAGATACATGGGCTGGAATCTAGAATACCCACCACTCATGAAATAGCAATTTTCTTGTTGCAATGTTTTCTTTTAGCTAAAATAAGATGAAGAATTATAAAATTCGGGCGCGGAAGCAAATATTTATGTGATTTTTTACAGAAATAAAGTCAGATTTTACCTATTCTTGAAATGGATATTTTTGTTAAAACAGTCATATTTATGCTTTAGGATCTTTACTATGGATAGTTTTTGCATTGGACATGCAAAAGTGACCAAAAAGGTAGTACCAATTAGATAATAAACATTCAATTTTCGGGTGTCATTTTAATAAATACGTTGTATATTGTAATGTTTTCTTTTAGCTAAAATATGATGAAGAATTATTAAATTCGGGTGCGGAAGCAAATATTTATATGATTTTTTACAGAAATAAAGTCAGATTTTACTTATTCTTGATGAATACGTTGTATATTGTAAGCTACTTTGGCTGGATTCTAGAATACCTACCACAAATGAAATAGCAATTTTCTTGTTGCAATGTTTTCTTTTAGCTAAAATATGATGAAAAATTATAAAATTCGGGCGCAGAAGCAAATATTTATATGATTTTTGACAAAAATAAAGTCAGATATTACCTATTCTTGATAAATACGTTTTATATTGTAAGCTACATGGGCTGGAATCTAGAATACCTACCACTCATGAAATAGCAATTTTCTTATTGCAATGTTTTCTTTTAGCTAAAACATGATGAAGAATCATAAAATTCGGGCGCGGAAGCAAATATTTATGTGATTTTTTACAAAAATAAAGTCAGATTTTATCTATTCTTGATGAATACGTTGTATATTGTAAGCTACATGGGCCGGATTCTAAAATACCTACCACACATGAAATAGTAATTTTCTTGTTGCAATGTTCCATTTTAGCTAAAATATGATGAAGAAATTTAAAATTCGGGCGCGGAAGCAAATATTTATATGATTTTTTACGAAAATAAAATCAGATTTTACCTATTCTTGAAATGGATATTTTTGTTAAAACAGTCATATTCATGCTTTAGGATCTATACTATGGATAGTTTTTGCATTGGACATGCAAAAGTGACCAAAAAGGTAGTACCAAATAGATATTAAACATTCAATTTTCGGGAGTCATTTTAATAAATACGTTGTATATTGTAATGTTTTCTTTTAGCTAAAATATGATAAAGAATTATAAAATACGGGTGCGGAATCAAATATTTATATGATTTTTTACAAAAATAAAGTCAGATTTTACTTATTCTTGATGAATACTTTGTATATTGTAAGCTACATGGGCTGGATTCTAGAATACCTTCCACACTTGAAATAGCAATGTTCTTGTTGCAATGTTTTCTTTTAGCTAAAATATGATGAAGAATTATAAAATTCGGGCGCGGAAGCAATTATTTATATGATTTTTTACAAATATTAAGTCAGATTTTACCTTTTCTTCAAATGGATATTTTTGTTAAAACATTCATATTCATGCTTCAGGATCTATACTATGGATAATTTTAACATTGAACATGCAAAAGTGACTAAAACGTGGTACCAATCAGATAATAAACATTCAATTTTCAGATGTCATTTTAATGAATACGTTGTATATTGTAAGCTACTTTGGCTGGATTCTAGAATACCTACCACACATGAAATAGCAATTTTCTTGTTGCAATGTTTTCTTTTAGCTAAAATATGATGAAGAATTATAAAATTCGGGCGCGGAAGCAAATATTTATATGATTTTTTAGAAAAATAAAGTCAGATTTTATCTATTCTTGATGAATACATTGTATATTATAAGCTACATGGGCTGGATTCTAGAGTACCTACCACACTTGAAATAGCAATTTCCTTGTTGCAATGTTTTCTTTTAGCTTAAATATGATGAAGAATTATAAAATTCGGGCGCGGAAGCAAATATTTATATGATTTTTTACAAAAATAAAGTCAGATTTTACCTATTCTTGCAATGGATATTTTTGTTAAAACATTCATTTTCACGCTTTAGGATCTATACTATGGATGGTTTTAAGCATTGGACATGCAAAAGTGACCAAAGCGTGGTACCAATCAGATAAGAAACATTCAATTTTCGGGTGTCATATATATATATATATATATATATATATATATATATATATATATATATATATATACAGGGTGAGTCTGGGAAGACGCCCCCCCCTTTAACTTTTTTATTATAAGTAATAGAAAAAAATGGCTCTTATAAAAGTTTTATTATTTTACATATACTAGTTGATGGCAGATGTAGATATTTTTATAAAGTCAGGTTTACAAGATACGACTATCAACTTTTATTTTTCAAATGGCAACCTATAATTATTTTATTAAAATAAAAACCGCCATTTTTTCTCTTTTCAACGATGTATTAACTTTTATTAATGTATTTGAAAAATTTCGAGAAAAATGAGATATTTAAAAATATTTGAAATAATTATTAAATAAATATTATAGGTGGTTATATGAAAATAAAAAAAACGTAACAATGTAAAACAATTAAATTAATGTCAAAAATGTATACATTTGTTTGTTACTTACTGAGAAGGATGTTTACCCGATTTCGAGAAACATAGCCACTTGTGATATTTGTTTAATAATTATTTCTGACATGTCTAAATGATCTCATTTTTCTCGAAATTTTTCAAATACATTAATAAAAGTTAATACATCGTTGAAAAGAGAAAAAAATGGCGATTTCTATTTTATTAAAATAATTATAGGTTGTCATTTGAAAAATAAAAGTTGATAGTCGTATCTTGTAAACCTGACTTTATAAAAAATATCTACATCTGCCATCAAATAATATATGTAAAATTATAAAACTTTTATATGAGCCATTTTATTCTATTACTTATAATAAAAAAGTTAAGAGGGGGGGCGTCTTCCCAGACTCACCCTGTATATATACATATATATATATATATATATATATATATATATATATATATATATACCGGGTGTCCCAGCTCGACCGACACATAGGAGTTTTTACATGGGAAATCAGTTAATTATAATTATGAATAGTATCTCCACAGTGCAAGATATTAATTAGAATTTTTGTATACTTTTTGGAGAATATTAATTCTATGGATCACACTTATTTGAAATATGCAATTTCATGTGCAGGGCGAGATTTATTAAATTAAAAGAAAATATTTATCTGACAGTTTAGTGAAGTATCACTAATTTTAATTCTTATTCCCTGTATTTTAATATAATTTAATTTGAATTTAGTTTATTTTTGTTAAATAATATACCAATATTACAAAAATATAAATATGTACAATGGCATGTCGCTAACTGTCAGAACTGTCACATAGATATTTTCTTTTATTTCCATGGCTTACTGATTTTGAACGAAAATGTTAGATTTTATAATTTAATAAATCTCGTCTTGCAGACGAAATTACATATAATATTCCCCAATATGCATACAAAATTTCTAGTTAATATCTTGCACTGGGGAGATACTATTCATAATTAATTGATTTCATATGTAAATCTCTCATGTGTCGGTCGAGCTGGGACACCCAGTATATATATATATATATATATATATATATATATATATATATATATATATATATATATATATTCTGTAATCGTACCATCCTGATCCAAAGATAGTAAATTGAATGCACAATGCTGATCCACTTTTACAATCCTGAGCCTGTATATTGTATCAGGTTACAGAGAGCGCTGCAATCGTTTTCAAATATATACAACTTGTATAAACCCGTGTGCATCCGTACGGTAATTTCTGAACCATACAAATGGCAACATTGTTGTTTTGCGTATCTGTTTTTGTAATTTTGTGTCAGTATTTTTCTGATGATTACTGTGCTTATTTCAACATGGTTGAACACAAACATTTTTTCTAAAGTCATTAATTTTTCTTAAAATCATTGCGACACTTATTGCAGGTCTATTAAGAAATGATTCACAATATAATTCAACATTTGCTTTAAGATATTGGATTGATACCTGTATAATAAATGATAATACCGTTTCATAATTTGCACTTTCTTTGCTACAGTATAAAAATATTGTATTTTAGGTAATAAAACAGTTTATAATATTTACAAAATAGTATAAAGATATATAATTTGTGTCCTATGTTTCATTTTAAATGGGACAGGCAAATACATTGCTGTCATCATTTGTCAAAGTCAAAACGTAACCATGGATCCACGACAACCATCCAATCCATCCAACCAAGGCTCCTAAAAATACGTGCGATAACTCATTCGATCCGGAATAATGTCTAGTAAAATGTATAGGAAGCGTTTATCAGCACATGACAAATTGCAAAAGTTATATTTATATTAAAGGTGAAGATAAAAGTGGTATTTAGTTTTTCGGTGATATCTCGGAAACTATTAATATTTTGAGATTTTAAAAAAAGATTCATAAAGAAGAGGAAATTTCCAAGAAAAAAGCTTCTGACCTCCGGAACTCTGTCTCCATTATTTATAACTTTAATTTAATGCCGAAAATGGGTCTCCGCGCGACATTTTTAGGTTGCGCGCGCGATGTCAAAAACCGAGTACGTCACATTAATTTTTTTTTTTTTTGATATTAAATATTAATTGAAATATTTTAAAAAAATATGGTGTATTCAGAACACTTCTAAGAATATATTGCCTTTGGATATTTCACTTAAAAGTAATGTTTCAACTAGTTAGACGATGGTTAATTAACAAAATTTTTCGAACTTTAGTTTTTATTGTTCATTAAAAAACAATGCTTAAATAATTGTCGTAAAAAATTTTCGCTTCGTGGTCGCCCTTCTCTCATACAGACTTAACAAGATCACGACATAAAAGTTTGAAAAAAATTAATACTTTGCTTATAACAATTTTATGAAATTATCAAAAAATTAAAATTTTTGCATTTTTGGACCATTTTTGTTCATTTCATAAAATTATTATAAACAAAGTAAAATTTTTTTAAAACTTTAATGGCGTGATCTTGTTAAGTATGTATATGAAAAGGGCTCCACGGAGCTAAAAATTTTTACGACAATTATTTATGCATTTTTTTTAATGAACAATAAACACTAAAGTTCGCGAAAATTTTGTTAATTACCCATCGTCTAACTAGTAGAAAAATTAACTCTAAATAAAACTTCTAACGGGAGTAAATATCTTGAAGTGATCTGAATACACCATAATTTTTTTAATTTTTTTAATAAATATTTAATACCCTAAAAAATATTTTATGTGACGTATTCGGTTTTTGACATCGCGCGCAACATAAAAATGTCGCGCGGAGACCCATTTTCAGCGTTAAATTAAAGTTATAAATAATGGAGATAGAGTTCCGGAGGTCAGAACCTTTTTTTCTTGGAAATTTCCTCCTCTTTAAGAATCTTTCTTCAAATTTCTCAAAATATTAATAGTTTCAAGATATAACCGAAAAACTTAATATCTCCTTTATCTTCACATTTAATTGTTTATAACTTTTTCAATGTGTCATGTGCTGATAAACGCTTCCGATACATTTTTCTAGACATTATTCCGGATCGAATAAGCTATCGCACGTACTTTTAGGAGCCTTATGTTTATTTTTCACCATTTTCAACTTATCGCTTAAACTAACTTTAAATAAGATTGTGCGCTACATTCTTTTCTGCAATTTGTACACATTCTTGAAATATGTCGTATTTTAATAATATTACTTCTAAATGTTAATTCGTTTATAAAAATGTTGTTTTTCACAATTTTAAAAGAATATTTAAACTTTTATTGCGCAACAAAGTATTAATAACCTATTTGGTGCATAACTTCGAAAAATGAAGTAAAATTAATTTCAAATTAAACAATTAAACATTAATCTGCATGAACATTATATCTACAAAATGAGTATGACACAAACAAGTTATTTCTCTAACTTTGCTCGGAATGTTTTAATTTCTAATAGTACGAAATCTCGACCATTCTATCGTATCACACATGTCTTTCAGGTATGAAAAGCCATACAAGAATCCAGATTCCGTATAAAAAAAAGTTTAAAAATCACAAAGAAAATTGTTTTTTTTTTAAATTTTAAACTCATTATTTCCCAAACTATGACAATAGAATGCCTTAAGTATGTAAAAAAATGTTATGTTATTTAAAGAAACTAAATCATTTATAAAAAATGAAAAATATTTTTTTATAGTGAAGTAAGTTTGGTACCGGATGAAAAGTACGAGGTAACGAAATTTGATCCTATTGAAGACTCAAATAACCTTCACTGAATAAAACATTCAAAATTATTTTTGAGTTGACATTTTTTTTAAATATTTGTACTAGAAGTGCTATTAAAGGTTAATCTTATGTAAAATAGTTATTTGTGTATCAAGAGCGTAATGTGAATCTTTATTGCTCGTGCTCATCAATCGAGCTAGAGCAATAAAGATTCTTTACGCTAGAGATGCATATATAATTTTTTTACGACTTTACTAACGAAATAAAAAAATAATAATACCTATTTAGTAAGTTCAATTCAATCTTAACTAATTTCCTGTTTTGTGTTGCTGTATCCATGACGAGCAAATTAAGTACTTTACCGCTCGTTTAGTATTTTTTTTGCTCGTTCCTCAGTAATCATTAATTTTACGATTACAAAAGACAGCATAAATATCAACTTTTCATGGTGGTCGCACAAAAAATTATTCATTCATTTTTATAGAAGCTATCGCAATTTAAACTTCCGCATTGCAGAAAACAGTTAAAGTGAAGACCATTTTAAATATATTTTCTTACTTCAAAAAACGGAGGTCTGTTTTACGCGTTAAATTTTGTATATTTCGGTCTTTTAGTCTAGGCAATAAGTTGAAAATGGTGAAAAATAGACATAATGCTCCTAAAAAATACGTGGGATGGCTCATTCGATCCTTAATAATGTCTAAAAAATCGTATCGGAATCGTTTATTAAAACATAACAAATTACAAAATAGTGTATAATATTTATACTGGAGCACTAAAAGTACCTATATAAATATTGTATGCATAATATTACTTTAAGTTAAAAAAGATCTAGATTTTACTGCGGAATTTCTTTTTATTTATTTTTCTGTATTTGCGTTATTATTAAGAGAAAAATAAAATAACTAAATATACCTATAACTTAATTTTTAATGATGAATTTTCTCCCACACTGCTAACTACCTACGAATTTCAAAAACTTTCAGCATTGTAGTTCAGTTAACGCATGTAAATATGGCAACAACGCAATGGATCAGAATAAACCGTGTGATATTATATTTGCTGTATATTGGATCAGAATGGACTGTCGTCATTAGGATTGACATGGTATGTGTATATACACAAAAATTTTACTTTTGAATTTTAGAGTATATATTGCTCACAACGCTACCTAATGTAACAAATAAAAGATATACGGCAACAGTTAAACAATATTTTAGTTCCTGCGGCTTATACTGGTCTGGATTCGAATTGTATGAAATAACAATTGGATCAAGAATGATAGAAAGATGTATATATATATATATATATATATATATATATATATATATATATATATATATATATATATATAGTGGTTTAACACTCCGTTGTAGAGTTGCACCGCTTTTACTTAAGCTTTCTAGATCCTTTTTTGGAGGGGATCGGACTCCGTTTCAGTTATTTATTAAATATTCTTTGCTATGATGTTCCATTTCTTCCTATCTCTTGTTTTATTTTTCCAGTTGTTAATTCCCGCTCTTCTTAAATCTTCTTCTACTTTTGCTAGCCATGTTGATCTGGGTCTTCCTCTTCTTTTCTCACTTCCAGGGCTACATTGCATTATTACTTTTATTGGTTCATTTTCGTCAGCTCTGCTTACGTGTCCTAGCCATTTTACTCTTTGTTTCTTGATTATTTTTATTATATCTTCTCCTTTTAATTTTTTGTCAATCTCATGGTTCATTCTTACTCTGTATTCATTATCGGATATCTTCTTAGGTCCCAGTATCGTTCTTATTATTTTCCTTTCTATTATTCTTAATTTTTCTTCGTCCGTCTTAGTAAATGTCATTGTTTCGGCTGCGTAATTGGTCTTATTATTGTTCTATATACTCTCATTTTTGTTGTCTTGCTTAAAATTCCGTTTCGTAGTAATTTTTTGTT
This sequence comes from Stenolophus ochropezus, assembly GCA_035578165.1. Classification (NCBI taxonomy): domain Eukaryota; kingdom Metazoa; phylum Arthropoda; class Insecta; order Coleoptera; family Carabidae; genus Stenolophus; species Stenolophus ochropezus. Next base: position 86,358 of record JAQOWZ010000168.1, read on the forward strand.
GGCTTGGAAAGCCCTATTTGTAGCAGCTATTTTTTCTTTTTTTTCTTCATCTCTTTCGCCTCTATTTGTTAACATTTCACCTAAGTATTTGTATTTGTTTACTTGTTCAAACTCTGATTCTCCTATTTTAGTAGTCTTGTCTTGCACTTCTTTTCCCATTACCATTATTTTAGTCTTTTTTTGGTTGATTTCTAGTCCTATTTTCTTTCCTTCCTTTACTATCTCCTCTAGCATTTTTCTCATTACATTTCTGTTTTTCGTTATTATTACTATGTCGTCTGCATATGCTATTATTTGATTTCCCCCTGTTCTGAGGGTTCCTTTCTTTACTTTTCTCATGACATATTTCAGTGCTAAATTAAATAATGTGGCAGATAGGGCATCACCTTGTTTTACACCTTTATTTGTTAATATATCTTCAGTTTCTCCTTTTTGTGTTTTAGTTCGTATTTTTGATGTTTTCATTGTCATTGCTATCAATCTTCTTAATTTGCTTGGTATTTGTAGTTCTTTTAAAGCTTTCATTAGTTGCTGTCTTTTAATTGAGTCAAAGGCTTGCCTGAAGTCAATGAACAGAATCTCGGTGTGTATGTTATACTCAAGTGTTTTTTCCAATATCTGTTTAATAATATGTATTGCGTCCGTGGTAGATTTTCCTTTCATAAAACCACATTGATAATTTTCGATAATTCTTTCTGATTCATTTGTTATTCTTCTTTGTATTATTGTTGACATTATTTTATAGGTAGTGTTCAGTAACGTGATTCCTCTGTAGTTTTCGCATATTTGTTGGCTTCCTTTCTTATATATTGTTACAACTTGTCCTGTTTCCCATTGTTTCAGCATTTCTTCCTCCCTCCATATTTTTACTATAAGTTCATGGATGTGTTTCTGTATTGCTTCGCCTCGGTACTTTAATAATTCCATATTAATATTGTCGCTTCCAGGTGTTTTACCGTTGCAACTATTTTTTATAATTTCTTTTACTTCCTCTAGAGTTGGTTCTGCTATGTGTTTTTCGTTTTCTTCTGGTAATTCACTTTTTATTTCCTGTTCCTCTTCTGTGAGTAGTTCCTTAAAATAATCTGTCCATACCTTTTTGTATTGTTGTTCAGATTCTGCTACTTGCCCATTTTGATCCTTTATCCCATTCGTATTGGTCTTATATATTTTAGTTTGTTCTTTTATTTCCTTATAAAATCTTTTTTGGTTTCTGTTTGCTCTTTCATTATCAATATTTTTTATTGTATTTTCTATTGATATTCTTTTGTTTTTCCTAATAATTTTATTAAATTCCTTTCTTTTTTTCTCATACATCTCTTTGTCCTCTTTTTTATTTATTCTTAAATATGTTAATCTTGCGTTTCTCTTTTCATCTAGTATTATTTTAATTTCTTCATTAAACCAGGCTTTTTATTTTTTGCATTCTTATTTTCATGTCCTATCCATTTTTGAGCAGCGTCGTTAATACATCTTTTTATCCAGCACCATTTTTTTCTATATCTTCCATTTTACGTTCTTCCTTTTTTATGTTTTTTTCTACCTCCTCTTCGTATTTCTCTCTCGAGCTTTCATTGTTTATATTTTCTATATTTCATTTAATTCTTGTTATATCTTTTCTATCACTTGTTTTAATTTTGTTTCGTATCTTTGTTGTTACCATGTAGTGATCCGAGTCGGCACATGCTCCTCTGTATGTCCTTACGTTTAGTATCGAAGATTGCCTCCTTTTCGTTACTAGTACGTGGTCTATTTGTGTTTGAGTATTATTGTCTGGTGCTGTCCATGTTACTTTATGTTTTTTGGGGTGTTTATACTTCGTGCTACTTATTATCATGTTAGTCTTCATTGTTAATTTACATAACATTTGCCCATTATCATTTGTCCTTTCATGTATTGTGTGTGTACCTGCGACTTGTTGTGTGTAGTTCTCTCTTCCTATCTGTGCATTAAAGTCGCCCATTATAATGCTTAGGTCTTCGTTCGGTATTTTTTCAATTTCCTCTTCCAAATTCTCATAAAAATCTTCTTTCCTTTCATTTGTTGCATTCTCCGTAGGTGCATACACATTTAATATCGATATGTTGGCAGGTGATCCTTCTATTCTAATATATGCCAATCTTTCATTAATTGCTTTAAATTCTATTATTTTTTCTTTTAATTTTTTGAAAACTATGAATGCTACCCCATATTTCCCCTGTTTATCTCCGGAATATAATGTTTTATAGTAATTCTTCTTGATTATACCTTCACCGCCCCATCTTGTTTCCTGAATCGCTGCCAGATTAATATCATATCTTTTCAATTCTTGCGCTACTTCTTCCATCTTTTCTGGTTGGAGCATCGTTCTTATATTTCATGTACTAAATTTTTACATTTTGTTCTTTTTTCTATTTACTTTTTTTGTTTTAATTGTATTTATTGCCTTTCCCTTATCTTTATATCCTTTTCCTGGCTTTCCGTATTCAATATTGCCATACTCGTTCTCCATTGTTAGTTGTTTAATTTTTTTGGAGCTTTATCTTCCTGTTATTCTATATTCGTCTTCTCTTCATCCCATATATACCAAGTCTCATTTATTTTCAGTATTTTATACCATATTTTTATTCTATTTCCTTTATTTTTCTCATCTTTCGCCAATTTTAAGATTTCTTTTTGTATCTGCAACTCTTTATTAGTCATTCCGCTTTCTATGTAAATTTTTGTCCCTGTAAGTTTATTTTTATTTTTTAATATTTTTATTTTATCTTCCTAATTCTCTATTTTGGCAATGGTAACTTTTTTATCATCTTTTCCTTTCTTATAGGTTTCTTTAACTCTGATGTCTATTCCTAATTTGTTTTTTATAAGTTTTTCAACATCCTGATTGTTGTTTATATTCTGTTCTCCCTTAATTACGATATTGTTACGTTTTTCAATTTTTTCTTTCTTCTCTTCCATTATTTCTAAAGTTATTATTTTCCCTTTTAAAACCTTTAGTTCCTCTGTCATCAATTTTTCTTTTGTTTTTAAATGTTTGACTTTTTGTTTTAATGTATTTATTACTTCATGAAAACCTTTATGTAATTCCTGCATTTCCTCTCGTATTTCTGTCCGTAATTCTTGAGTTTCTTCTCTGTGTTGTTTGATTTCCTTCTTCATCAATTTTATCTCCTCTTTTATTGTTATTAGCATCTTTACTATTTCATTTTCTTTTAAGTCTATGACTTTTCGTTTAGCAACTGGTGATCTCGATGTCTTCCTACTTTTACTGAAGACCATATTATCACTTATGTTGCTGACACTGGAACTTCTAGTAAATTTACGTTTGTCCTTAGGTGTTTTCGTGGTTGCAGTTTAACTCGATGTAAAATTTGTTAAGGTTTGCTTGTTATTATTTTTAGGTTATTTTATGCTTAAAATTTTCAAAGACTACTTTTGCAAAAGGATAAGGCTTCTGCACAGATAACACTTCATGCTTTTTATCTGACCTTTAACTACCACTTCCTTAGCAGATTCTTCTTTTCAGTTTTAGATTTTAATACAAATTTGTTTTTCTACTGCGGATACTCAAACTCTATTTTAATGAATACGTTGTATAATTTAAGCTACATGGGCTGGATTCTAGAATACCTACCACACTTGACAGCAATTTTCTTGTTGCAATGTTACCCATTAGCTAAAATATGATAAAGAATTATAAATTTCGGGCGCAAACGCAAATATTTATATGATTTTTTACAAAGATTAAGTCAGATTTTACCTATTCTTGATGAATACGTTGTATATTGTAAGCTACTTGGGCTGGATTCTAGAATACCTACCACACTTGAAATAGCAATTTCTTGTTGCAATGTTTTCTTTTAGCTAAAATATAATGAAGAATTATAAAATTCGGGCGCGGAAGCAAATATTTATATGATTTTTTTACAAAAATAAAGTCAGATTTTACCTATTCTTGATAAATACGTTATATATTGTAAGCTACATGGGCTGGATTCTAGAATATCTACCACACTTGAAATAGCAATATTCTTGTTGCAATATTTTTTTTAGCTAAATTATGATAAATAATTATAAAATTCGGGCGCGGAAGCAAATATTTATATGATTTTTACAAAATTAAAGTCAGATTTTACCTATTCTTGATGAATACGTTGTACTCGTATATTGTAAGCTACATTGGCTGGATTCTAGAATACCTACCACACTTGAAATAGTAATTTTCTTGTTGCAATGTTTTCTTTTAGCTAAAATATGATGAAGAATTATAAAATTCGGGCACGGAAGCAAATATTTATATGATTTTTTACAAAATTAAAGTCAGATTTTACCTATTCTTGATGAATACGTTGTATACAGGGTGTTTGGCGAAAGGCCGGCACCCAGAATATTTCGTTTATAATGAGAGATACAAAAAAATATTACGGAACTAAATAAAGTAGTCAAAAGGGCTCATAAAATGATCTTAGTAAGAATTTTGTGTCACTTCCGGTTTTAGTGGAAGTGTGTACAACTTTGATTCTAGCATAGGGAATCGGTATTATTATATTTTTTTTTGGATGGTACATAAAATGAGCTCTACAATAATATCTATATAATATAGTTTTACTTCAACCATTTCAAAATGGCGACAATTTATTTTCAAATTTATGTACTTCCAACTACAGGTAATTAACGAAACAAGTTATGTTTAAAAACGCTTATAACAATCAAGACAATACTATAACTCTTACTAAATATAATAAACAAAATTAAAATTAAATGTATTTAAAATGGCCGCTGTCATTTACTGTACAATTTGTCAAATATAACAAATTTTGCCATTACATCGTCAGCAAAGATAGATCTAATATTTTTTGACATTATTTGTTTGGTTTCAGGTAACAAAATCTCAAATAGCTGGCTATGGTCCTTTTTATGAATTTTTAATGGTAAATATTTTAAAAATGGTTGAAGTAAATCAATGATAGTTTGGTATCATTGTAGAGCTAATTTAATGTACATTCCGAAAAAAAATATAATAATACCGATTCCCTATCCTAGAATCAAAGTTGTACACACTTCCGCTAAAACCGGAAGTGGCACAAAATTCTTGCTAAGATCATTTTATGAGTTCCTGTGACTATTTTAATTTTGTTCCGTAACATTTTTTTGTATCTCTTATAATAAACGAAATATTCTGGGTGCCGGCCTTTCGCCAAACACCCTGTATAATTTTATTTTTCAAAAAATATATATATATATATATATATATATATATATATATATATATCCATTTATATACTGAAAAACTCCGTCTATATCAGAAGGTATACCGGGAAACAATGAATTTATTGTTCCACGATTTATAACAGAATTACTACATTCGTCAAGCTGTACTACATGAATATTATTAAAAAATATATAAGTTCGCCCCATATTAGTATGTACAGCAGCAATAATGTCTTTAATTTCTTTTGAAACTGAACTTCCTTTAGTAATTTTAAATATTTCTAACAATGGCCACTTAATATCATAAAAAGTATCATCATTTATTAGTACTATATTACAGTTTGGTTTACGGTATACAGCTGATACATTTTTAAAATTATTATTTAATGATGGTACCCAATCTTGTAAATAATAAGGTTTTGTATAACCATCCTCTAAAATATTTTTAAGTTATTATTATCAATTAAAAAATTTGTTATATTATTTAAATTACATAATTCTGGCTCCGATTCTGTTTGTTTTTTTATCTATTTCTGTATTTGTTTTGTTGTTGTTATTTGTGGGGGGTGATAATGTTGTAAACAGGGTTAGAAAAGGAATTATATACCTTTTTCCATATAAGCTTTGTATTTCCTAAATATCGAATAAGTTCAATTTAAAATCAGAAATATTTTGATATAATACATTTCTGTGTAGGCTATACATAACAGAATTTTTGTTTTGTACATGTTCTAAGCCCAATGCATGTCCTATTTCATGAACTAAAACTTCAAAAAAATTTATATATTCTTTATCTTCTTTGGTATGTGATAATTTATAACTTTTTTCTCTACAGCATCCATATGAATATCAACAGAACTTTGGTATTGTTCAAGCGAAAAAGCATGTGCTAAAACTTGTCCTGGGCCATCAAAATTATATGGGCAGTAATTATTTTTAAAATATGAATAATGTCGTATTATACTCATTGAAATTATAATATTTGGATTTATTGTATTATTATGCAAATATGGAATATATTCAAACGCAACATGAATATATTTTTCCCATATTTTAAAAGCTTCATCTGCCACTTTAATTTGATAATTCTGACCGTAAACAAAAGTCCATGTTATAACATTGTTTTTCCAAATATATTTTTCATATTTGCTGTTATTATCAGGTACTCCACATCGTTTTGATTTTAATGAATTTAGCAATTCATTATTTAATGTTCCTGTCACCTTTAAATTATAATATGTTTGATAATTTTTTATTGCATCAACATACCTATTATCAGTTTCGGAAATAGTTGATAGTTCATTTGTATTTGTTTTTAAGTACCCATAATTTTCTAATAATTCTACAGATTCTATAAAGTCATAATTTAAACTCATACTATTTTCTTCACAATAACATAATAAATACACTTGTATTTGTATAAAAAATATATTTAATAACTTCATTTTACAAATAATCAGTTAACAATAAGTACAATTTTTAAATTAATTTCTTTTATATCTTTAAACACAGCAAAAAATAAATAAAAAAATAAATGCCGATGTTTAAAATATATGAAGGACCTTTGGTATAGGAGACGACTGTTAACTAGGTGTTAATTACAGGTGTGCAAAATAATCTTAAAATTTGCGGCTATTGAACTTCAGATATATTTTTATTAAATAAACTTATTAAGTCGAATATATTTGAACTTTATAATCTCATGATAACCTTATTATCATATAATGTTTTACTATATAAGAACGTTTGTAAAACATATAATTCTAGTATTGAAATATGCCTCCGTTAGAAACGATAGCAGCTGAAATTAAAGATATTCTACTTCCAATACCTACACAGGTAACTCGAACCCGAAGATATAGAAATTAGCGACGAAGAAGATATTATAGAAATTAGCGACGAAGAAGATATTATAGAAATTAGCGACGAAGAAGATATTATAGAAATTAATAACGAAGAAGAAGATAACAGTATAATAGAAATAAGCGATGAAGACGATACAATTATGGAATATTTAGAATTAAGTGATTTTTTATAAAATTTATTATAAAAATAATTATGTATTTACAATAAAAATATATAAATATCCCCAAGGAAATGTATCTGTACATGAAGGGTTTACAATACGTTTATCATCGTATGGGCTTAACACAATTTTTTTCTGCTTTACTGTATATACATTATGTTTTTTTGATAATATTGAAAATTGAATTTTACTTAAAGTAATATTTTTAAATAAACAATCGTAATAGTTGCTAAATGTTATTTTTTTACCGTTGCACCTGTAACACCTTTAGCTTTTATACTTACTATTCCTTCAACATTATTTAAAGTTTTGTAACAATACATTTTTCAACGTAATCCTATAAATTCTGTCATTATTTTACCATTATTTCCATCTTTCATAAGACCGATAATTTTTTTGTTTACTTGAGGTATATTATAAATATTATTTTCACTATAATCAGAGGTGTCGAATTTATGAATATCACGTTTCATTATTTCATAAATATCAAAATTAAAAAATTATAAATCAAGCTTTCAGTATCTGTATATAACAATTTTGCATTTTCACCAAAATTTGCTTTTAAATAATTAAAATGAAAATCATACATGTATGTTTTAGCTAAATCTAGTATAGAAAATCCTACATAAATTGGTTTATTAAAAAAAACATGTTGTTTTTTCATTTCAATAAGTATAGAATTATCACTTAAAATAATACAACTGTGAAAATTTGGTTGTGATATATAATACTTTGCACCATATCGCCCCTCATATTTTGTAACTAATTTTACAATTTTATATTTCCGAACGTTTTCCATAGTTTTTCCAAAAACAGCGTTATTTACTAATTTAAAAAAAAAAAATCCCAAACTCGTTTTTCGATTTTTTTTTCGTAATTCTGTATTTAAATCAATGTATTTTCGTAGCCAAGGACTTTGTTGAAATTTTAATATTTTATGTAAATGCGTAATTTTCATGCCTAAATTTATATATTGTTTTAAATTTATATAATGTATTACATAATTTTTTTTATGATGCAAATTTGCTATTAATTTTGAGTTTTTTGAAACTGGTGGAGTAAAATGTTCCACTGCAAGAGGTAAATCTGTATGTTTATTATGCAAATTTATTGGATATTCCAAATCTACCTCAAAAATAAATCCTGTATTTCTTTCATCGTTTATATTTAATACATTTATATTATTAAAATCTTTTTCTTCAACCCATTCAAAATTTTTTTGAGGTAAATACATTCTCATCGCAGCACCATACAAATTATTAATATCATAATACATTAAATAAGAATCTTTTTCACTCGCATTGTACATGTTTCCCATATATTTATTATTACCTTTTCCATATCTAGTAGAGCATTGTGATAGTCCACCGCGAATACCTTTCTCAATAAAATGAATTTTATCTACATCTGTTAGCAACTCTAATTCCACATTTGTACATTTAAGCACAGCATCAAATGCTAACCCAGGAGCTGTGTAATAGTGCAACGCATCTAAACCATAAGTTTTCATACAACTATTACGAAAGTTTTCTAAAACGTCGCTTAATAGTAATACATCAGTCTTTAAATATAAATTAGCATATTCACCAATTGTTCTTATTTTAAACACAGACCAAACTTTTTTTGCAAACTGGTACTCTTCTTCTGATACACTTTCATCTTTGATTGAACAGTAAAAATTTTCTATATTAGGTAATTTTGTTTCCTCCAATGTAGCCCAGGAATCAATGTACTTGTAAGAAAAAATTCCTTTTCGGCTCAATAAATCAAACTCTTCGTGTGCAGTATAAAAACTTCCTGTGATATTTTTTTCTTCGTTTGACAAATATGAAGACAATTTGTCTAAACTGCTATTTATAAAACGAAGTGAGTCAATAAATCGTAATTGTATTTTTGTATTGTCAACATATTTAGTGAAAGATATAAATTATATAGAGACACCACCCTTATTTGCGTAATGCAACTATAAATTGCATCATTCTCTTTCTCATAAATTCAGCACTTTTAACTTGAGATCTCTTAAAAGAAGACGATCCTTGTATACATAAGATGTACTTAGTAAGATAAGACATTCCTTGTTTAGCTACTGTTAATGTAAGATTTCATTGTGTTTTAAAAGAAATTTTTTAAAAACTTAAATTTGAGTTCCAAATTTATTATTGGCGCAGTCGGTAGGATTGGCAAACAAGTATTTGTGAATCGAAAACCAAGTGTTCAATTCGGTCAAATTCACAAATTCGTCGATTTTTATCGTTAAATTCTGCCAATCATGAATCAACGAGTCAATCCTGCAATCATCAGCGATACTCAAGTGAAAAAATACGGAACTCATCCCATCTTACGTGACGAGGAATCCTTCTACGGCAGTTCCTGATCCAAAGGACCAGAGAAGTAAACCACACGGACTTGGACTCTACGCATCGAACGAACATCGATCGAGAGCCAACCAGTCACCACCCATTCCCATTCCACATCGAGCGGACATCGATCGACAGCTGACCGTGCCATTATCCACCGTCACCCTCCATCGAGCCGACATCGACCCCCAACCCCCATGTTTAAAGAAATTATAATTTTACTGTAAGTACACTTTATATTCTCACACAAACTGGACGAACTACTAAACACACTTAATAACCTAAGTATCAATATGACTCCCCCTGTACCAACCAATGTACTCGATAACTTAAACAATGAAATTATAAAATTATTAGGCCTAATACCATGCTTTGATGGAGATGTAAAAACTCTACCAAATTTCATAAACACCGTAGACGACATAATAAGTTTAGTCAATCAATCAAACCCATCAGAGATTACAAAAAAATTGTTATCCTCACTTTAAAAAACAAGATTAAAGGAAGTGCTGCGCAATGCCTCAGCATCACAACTATAAACTCCTGGAAAGACTTAAAAGAACATTTATTACAAAATTATTCCGATACTAGATCAGAGCACACTTTAATGTACGAAATTACAACTTACAAGCAAACAAAGGATAATATAATTGAATTCTTCAATAAATTTAATGACATTTATCTAATATATAAGAGTAAAGTAGAATGCAAATACAATAGTGCAATCAGCAAAATAATATTAGAATACTCCATAAAATACTTTACACAATGCTTTATAAATAATTGCAGAGATCCATTTAGATCCCAACTCTCTGCCAGAAACCCGCAAAATTTAAGTGAAATATTAAATCTTATCACTAACGATCTCCAATACATACACAACCAACACACACAAACACAAAAAGCACCTCCACCAAAGAATCAGTTGCAATTCAACCCACCAAAATACCAATCTCCAATGCATAAATATCCTCAACAACCACAACAACAACCATCTAAATCCTTTGCCCCTAGTGCAAATATTCGTAATGCACAACAAAGAGTTACCACACCCATGAGCATCCAAACTTCTCAATTCTCCAACCACGATCAGAACAATTATTTACTCAAGATATCGAAAGTGCAGATAATACACCAGTAGAATACCCAGAATCTTTGGAAATTGAGCAAGAAAATGAAATTAACGAGGAAAATAATTTTTTAGACATAGACCAATACCAACAAGAACCGAATCCTTAACTAACAATTTCAGTAAACTACCATTCATCAAAGTGTCAAATTTAAAAATTTTATTAGATACTGGCTCTACCCAAAATTATATCAATCCAAATTTAATTAAACCAAATTTCACAAAATTTCCCGAATTATTCACAGTACATACTTGCAACGGCAAATCTTCAGGGAAAGAATTCACATTTTTCAAATTTAAAAATAATAATATAAAAAGTTATATTTTTAATTTTCATAAAGATTTTGACATTTTATTAGGCCTACCAGGAATAAAATTACTTAAAACAAAATTTGATTTTATAAAAGAAGAAATAACAATTTTAAATAAATTTAAATATAAATTACAATATTTTAACTCAAATAAAAACGAAAACTTCAACATAGAAATAAAAAATCAAACTATTCGAGACGAACACTTAAATCCCGAAGAAAAAAAAGGCTTAAACAAAGTAATAAACAAATACAAATCTTTAATATTACAAGAAAATGAAAAACTCACTTTCACTAACAAAATCAAACATCAAATCAAAACTACTGACAGTGTTCCTATCCATACCAAACAATACAAATATCCAGAGACGTACAAACAAGAAGTACAAACACAGATTGACAAAATGTTACACGACGACATTATACAACACTCTTACTCCCCTTGGTCCGCCCCTATTTGGGTCGTCCCAAAGAAAATGGACGCTTCCGGTAAACAAAAATTTCGAGTCGTAATTGACTACAGAAAATTAAACGACAAGACAATCACTGACAAATTCCCTATACCAGACATCACTGACATCTTAGACAAATTAGGCAAGTCAAACTATTTCACAACCATCGACTTGACATCGGGCTTTCACCAAATAGAAGTTGACCCAGACGACACCCCAAAAACTGCATTTTCAACAAATTTCGGACATTACGAGTTTAAAAGAATGCCTTTCGGCTTAAAAAATGCACCGTCGACATTTCAAAGACTTATGAACTTCGTTCTCAAAGATCTGATTAATAAAATATGCTTTGTCTATCTTGACAACATAATTATACTAGGCACATCCCTCGAAGATCATTTAAACAATATCGAAAAAGTATTCCAAAAATTAGAGGAAGCCAACTTAAAAATCCAGCTAGATAAATGCGAATTTCTCCGCAAAGAAGTCGCTTATCTCGGGCACGTTATTACTACGAAAGGAATCAAACCCAACCAGGACAAAATTCTCGCAATAAAAAATTTCCCTATTCCTAAAACAAGTAAAGAAATAAAATCATTTCTCGGACTCCTGGGCTATTATAGAAGATTTATCGACAGCTTTTCAAAAATCACTAAACCCTTAACCAACTGTCTAAAAAAGGGTAAAAAAATTGACATAAAAAATCCGGAATACATCAAATGTTTCGAAAAATGCAAAACACTTCTCTCTAACAGCCCCATTTTACAATGTCCAAATTTCTCAAAAACATTTATCCTAACAACCGACGCGAGCAATTACGCGATTGGAGCAGTTTTATCACAACAGAACGAAAATAATAAAGATTTCCCCATAGCCTACATTTCAAGAACCCTCAATAATCACGAAATAAATTATTCAGTTGTCGAAAAAGAACTCTTGGCTATCATATGGACAACAAAACAATTTCGGCCATATTTATTAGGACACCAATTCAAAATTGTTACAGATCATAGACCTTTAGTTTGGCTTAATTCACTTAAAGAACCAAATTCCAAATTAATAAAATGGCGCCTCAAATTAGAAGAATTTGACTACACAGTTGAATACAAGAAAGGATGCCAAAATGTCGTAGCCGATGCCCTGTCCCGAATCAGACCAGACTTTAAAATAGAATACAAAAAATCAAATATTTTCGAATCTGACAAACCACTCGTCCATTGTATTTCTAGCGACACAAAAATGAGTAAAGGTTTTGCATATCAAGTAAAACAAAATTACCCTAGTGAAAATTATTATAACATTGACAACAAAATTCTTATACAAAACGACCCACGATTAATTTGTCATTTAATTACAAAACATAAATACCACAATAAGCCTTCAATTAGAAATATAAAAATATGCCTAGAAAAATTATTAGATTACTGCATACAGAACGAAATAAACGAAATTGACATGCCAAAAATTTGTTCCGGCCTTGATGGGAAAAAATGGAACGAAATAGAAGACATAATAAAAGTAATATTTCTAAATTCTAATATCAAAATTAATGTTTATGAACAACCTAATGACGTAGAACTAAACTTAAATTCGGACACAGATTCTGTAATCGTAGAAACAGGTAGCGAAAAAGATTCAACTCATACAGCTCACTCTGATAACGAGCACCCAGTAAATGGCTTAACATATTTAGAAACACCTATAAATACATGCAAAAACCAGATAGTTGTAAAAGAAACTAATGGTAAAAATGATATAAAAATAAGCAAGCTTTTTAATAATAATATTCTACGCATTTACCTTTATTTAAACAAAATTGACAGTAATAAAACAATCCTGAAATTCATTAAAGAACTCCTACAACCTGGAAAAACGTACTATTGTTTGATCCCTGACAAATTCAAAACTAACTTCAACGCCGTACTGCAAACTTACTTCGACGCGAATAGCTATAAATTAGTAGCATGCAGCTCGATAAGTAATGATATTGAAAATAAAGAAGACCAGCAACTCATTATAAAAAACTATCACGAGGGAAAGACTAACCACAGAGGTATAACGGAAACTTACAACAAGCTAAAACAATCATATTACTGGCCTAATATGCTGAAAGATATTCAAAATTACATTAATAAATGCAATGTTTGCCTAACCACAAAATATGAAAGAAACCCTATTCAAATACCTAACATCAAAACACCCACAGCAGACAAATCTTTCGAAAAAATTCATATTGATCTCTTATCGTTAGAACAAATTAAAATATTAACCATAGTAGACTCTTTTTCAAAATTCGCTGTAGCATATGTAATTAAAGATAAAAATGCCATAACAATTTTAAATAAATTAATTAAATATTTTACACATTTCCCAATACCAAAAGAAATAGTATCTGATAACGGCCTAGAATTTAATAACAAAACAATTCAAAATTATCTGGCTCTCAGACAAATAAATATCCATTATATTTCTATTGATAATCCCAAGAGTAATGGCATAGTAGAAAGATTCCACTCTTCCCTCATAGAACATATGAGAATTATTAACCAAAATCCGATAATAAAAACTTTACAACTCAAAGAAAGATTGAACTATGCACTAATAGCTTAAAACAATAGCATTCACTCAATTACAAAAAGAACTCCCTTAGAAATTATTTTCGGACGCATCTCTGAGCCAAATTTGAAACCAGAAAAAGTACAAGTCGACGAATATTTACAAAAACACTCCGAAATTCTCAAACAAGTAAACGAACATGTAAAATCTAACATAGAAAAATATAAAGCAAAATATTCAGGAAAACCCGAAAAACAATACGAAATACCAAACCAAGCTTATGTAAAAATAAATAAAAGAAATTCCGGCAAAATAGAAAAACCAAAATTCAAAATTCTAGGTGTAAAGACAATACGTCCGGCAAGAGGACAAATTGTAGACGAAAACGACAAAAAACATAAAATATCAAATCTTAAAACTCCTCGACTTGTTACAGACTAATTCCTTTCGGAATATCCCTAATCATACAAGATGACACTAATACTGGACTTAACATACTTGACTTAGGGACAGCCTACATACAGGTAAACACCCAAATAATATCATTCCAAGTTCCCATATCTAATATCCTCCAACAATACCATATCTTAGAATCCAACACTAACACCCTATATCAAAAATTACAAAAATATAAATTTCACGATAGTATCACAAACAACAAAAATATATTAAATAATATCATATTACATTTAAGAGATAAAGTACAACTCTTAAATACTAAAAGAAATAAACGCGGTTTAATTAACGGGCTAGGCTCAATAATCAAAAGTATAACAGGTAACCTGGATGATACAGATAAAAAACGATACGATCAAATAATAGAAAATATAAAATTCAATGAAAATAAATTAACCGATAAAATCAATACAATGGTAAAAATCAACAACAATATCACCGCCCAATTTAACGATAAAATTGAAATAATTAATGAAAATAACAACATTTTTAACAAAAAACTAGACACTTTAGAAAAAGTATTAGGAAAAATTGTCGACGAAATAGACATTATAAGAACTCAAAACATTCTAAACGAATTAATACAAATAGGACAAGAACTTTATTTCTCTCTAATACTGTTAGAAGAAACTATAACTTTCTGCCAATTAAATACTTTATATTTCGGAATAATAAATTACAACGATCTAATAAACGAAATCAATAAGATTGAAAACAATTTTATAAAAACAATTTTAATTAACAACATTCATAATAACAATCTTTTAAAAACGTATTGTTCTATAAAAGACGAGAACCTTATAATCCTTATAGAAATCCCATCAAATGTCCTTGAAGAAGAACTCTTACAAGTCACCTCAATTCCAACATACCAACACGAAACATACAAAACTGTAAATGTACTAAATGGCCTATACACGAAAAATAATTGTAAAATAAAACCCGTAAATAAATGTATTAAAATAAGTAATAAAGAATACTACTTTCTATCTCAACACAACGAATACGAAAAATGTTTAGAGAACGTAATATGCTATAAAGATTTCCAATATTGTAGTTATCATAAAATATCATTAATCAACTCAATCATTGAAATAAAAAATTCTAATTTAAAATATCTATATTTTCCGTATAAAAAACAAGTAAAATTTTATTGTAACAACACGTTGCATATTAAAGATTTAAAAGCCATATATTATACAAATAACTGCAAATTTAACGATCAAATTAAGATAAAAGATAACTTCGGAGAATTAGTAGATATCCAAATAAATTCTACTAATACCCATATCAAAAAATTAAAAGACGAAATAAAAAATATATCACTAATTAAACACGATATAGAAAGTAGTATTCTGTTAGATTATCCATATGATGTAAGCGTTAATAGTTATCATTATATTTTGATTTATACTTTAATTACGTTAATTATTATTATAATATTAATTTGTAAGTACAAAGATTGTCTTCGAAACAAATTGAAAAACTCAAACCAATTAGAATTAAAAGAAACTAGTAAAAGTTCCAAAATTGTAACTTCCACTCTTGAGGAGGGAGGAATTATATATTCTCTTTCTCATAAATTCAGCACTTTTAACTTGAGATCTCTTAAAAGAAGACGATCCTTGTATATATAAGATGTACTTAGTAAGATAAGACATTCCTTGTTTAGCTACTGTTAATGTAAGATTTCATTGTGTTTTAAAATAATTTTTTTAAAAACTTAAATTTGAGTTCCAAATTTATTATTTATATATTTTTCTTTATTTATTGGAAGAATTTGTGTTCTTCCAGGTATTTGAGTAGTTATTGTTTTTATTACAAAATGAGCGTCATACGAACTTAAATTGTGAAATACTACTGGAATAACACGTGATTTTCTGTATTTCAAATTACATACTTGGTCTGCAGCTCCACAATATTTTCCTGTAAGGTGACAATGATCTCGTACTTTAATATCACCTGCCTCGAAATTATTGTTACATATATGACATATTGTAGTACTCAAAAAATCTTGTTCTTCAGATAAAGTTAAATTCATTGGTACAATATTATTCATAATGTTATCAACATTTTTAGCAATATGTTGTAATTTTTCACAGAATAATTCCAAACAATTAGTTCCATTATACAAATTAAATTCTGATAAATTATTATTGTAGCTACATTTCATATAATAACCTATGCTAAAAAGTATATGTTTTTGGGTAAACGTGGTATTTTCCCCATGATTTTGGTTAATTTTTTCCAAAATCGATTCAATGTCTGCATATATAACAAAGGGCACCTTTTCTTTGTAAAGACAATTTTTAAATTTCAAAATATTATTTTTGTTTTCTATAGGTAATTCCATCCTACACTTATTTACAACTTGACAATATTTCGTGTGTTTTAAATAAGTATTTTGTACATAAAAGTTATTTAAACATGTATCACAAATATATGATTTTTTCTTTTTTTTTAGATAATTGACTACTTAATAATCTTGATAAATTTTTTATCCACATATAATGATAATTTTCAGGTGATCTAAGTTCATCTACATCAATAACATCATTGTTATAATCAGTGTAATCATCATCATTATCATTATCTGAATTGCTACTATTATTATTTTTTTCAGTACAATTAGAAATCATTAATAAATGTATTTTTCTATTATATTGTTTTTTTTGTAAGTTTACCAGGTACAATAATATTTTTATTTTTTTTCCCTTTTTTCTCTTCTTCAATTGTATACACATTTATTGATAATTTGTTCATGTCTTCAAATTTTCCAATATTCTTAATATGCATAGGAAAGTTCAATCCACTATATTGTAAAACGGTAGAAAAATGAGGATATGATGTAGTACGCTCTGAATGTTTTGTAGTTGGATATAAAGCAGACACAACAGCCCAAAGAAAACAATAGTTATCAGCATTTTTAACATTTATAACAGCTCTTTTACATTTTATGTCTGGTGGTAATTCTATATAACTAAAACCTTTAATACTTATTTATGTTTACTTTTAAATAAAGAACTTTGTACAAGGCCCAACCAGAGTCTCGCTCTTGAAATTTTTCTAGTTTTCTTAATAATATATCTTCAACGTTGATATTGTACCATTCTTTTATGTTTGTATTAGTTTTGTCGATAACATTGTTAGCTGTTGTAAAATGTTTTATCTCCATTTTTCCAGTGTGCGGCAATATAAATTCGCAGCAAAATATTACATTTACTTTTATTATATATTGTAATTCGCAGCAAAATATTACATTAACTTTTATTATATATTGTAATAATTTTTTTTAAATTTTATTAGAAAATATTCTCTGCACTGCTTGTAAAAAAAAATTGGGGTCTTTAAAATTAGCCTTATTAATTATCGTATCTGTCTGTATCCTGCTGTTGAAAACAGATTGAATATTTTGCCATATTAAATTTTCAGATTTTCTTTTTTGTTTATATCTAGATCCAGTTATTATTTTTCTTCTTTGCATTTCATTTTTCAGCATTTCTCGATATGTTTTTAATGATGTTAAATTACCTTCTAATTTAAAAAGATTTTCTGCTTTGTTAAAGTTATTTTTTATTTTTTTACACATTTGTTAAATATTATTATAATTTTATTAATATATTTTCGCAACTTTTCATGTTCTTCTTTTGTTTTTAACAGTTGCAAAACTTTTTGAATTTTTTTAATAACGTTGCTACTTAAAAACTTATTGTGTTGGTGTCACAGTTCATTGTAACATACGATAATATTCACATACGCAATTTCATTTATATACAGTTTACTCAAAATTCTCAAAATTGTAATCAAATATATCGACGGATTTATTGCAAAAGGACTTAAGCGCCAAAAATATAAAATTTGAGATATTGGTATCGTCGGAAAGCTCTTAAAATTGCGCATGCGTTGATATAGAAACCGAAACGCCAAAAAAATTGGTTTACTAGTAAATAACGTTTAATTCTTGCCTAAACGCCATCTCTAAATTTTTGTTTTGAAAGTTAAAAAGACTAAACGCCAGTTCAATGTTAATCTTATGGAAGTGAGACGCAGAAAGGTGCTGTAAGGTAAGTCGTGTTTTCTTGTTTATTTTTGTACGTAGATTTGTAGTGATGTTAATAAACGTGTACGTAAAGAATACATTTTATTAGAATCACAACAAAAAAGAATTTTGATAATAATAGGTAATAGTTATTCGCATTAAAACTTCTGGTCGTTTAAGTCTTGTTTGTGTGTTATTACGCAAATGACTCAAACGCCACTTTCTTATGGGAAGTTCCGAAATTTTACATGCACAATTTCTATGATATAAGTTATTTAAATTTGTAAAAAAATGTTGTGCTAAGTTTTGTCTTACTTACATGTACGAATATAATTCATTAACTTTATAAATAAATGTACCATGAAAAAAATATGTGCGTTTAAAATTTGGTGTTTGAGTCCTATAGTATGACATGTTTTTAAATTATTTTTACCGAAAACCTGTTATTATTATGAATTTTAAATTTCACTTAATTAGTTACAATTTTCTAACAGATAAAATGGATAGCGGCAGGTCGAAATATATTCTAAGCCTATTAAATGAAGATAAAAATATTACTACAAGTACGACTGGAACTGCTTCTGTGACTGAAGTAATAGAACAAGCCTGTGATTTGAAGTCAATTTTAATTTACCCAGACGACCAAATAAATTCGAAAATAAATGAAATATTAATAGATAATGATAATAATTGTAATGTGGTGTACACTGACCTAGAATTGAGCAATATAAATTTATCTGAATTTATAAATGAAAGCATAAACATAGAATTATTGTCGAACTTAGAGAATTTAAACGAAACTACTAAAAATAAAGACGAATTAATAAATAAAGATTATAGCCAAGAGGAATCGTTAAATTCTGGAAACGATGGTATCGATAAAATAATGAACTCTTCAAATAATATGTCTAACATAGACAACAATAAAAACCAAGAAGGTTTGTCCGATTTGGAAACCAATAGTGATCTACTTCGCAAAAGTAATAGTGAATCTTCTTATGCCGGCGATGATAGTAGTGACGCATCATCGAATAATTCTAATGAAATTATTGGTGCAGCAGGAAGAAAAAGAAAGAAACTACGACATCGTGAACAAAATAAAAGAAAAAGAATTGCAGGAGAGGAGTACATAAACAGTAACAAGAAAAAAATATCTGCGAAAATAATTTTAAAAAATCCATGTCTCTTAACCAAATGTGTAAATAATTGTGCTGAATATCCCGAAGAACAAAGAAATAAAATATTTCAAAATTACTATAAATTAAACAAAAAAAAGCAACAACAATTTTTGAAAGAATGTATTGAAATAGAATTCGTTAAGAGACGTCGATCAGAAAGGAAACAAGTTAGATCATTTTCCTATAAATATTTTTTTCCATTTGAAAATACCAAAAGGCGAGTTTGTCAGCAATTTGTAATATATACGTTAAATATATCTCAAAGGCAAATAAGATCTATCATTACCAGTAAAAAAACCGATTTAAACATAACTGCTCCTGAAGTAGAAGATATTCCAAAAGACCTGCAAGTGGAACAAACTAATCAATTTCGACAATTTATTGAAAAATTACCCGCTGTGCCATCCCACTATTGCCGCAGTTCTACAACAAAAAAATATTTACCAGCTGATATTAGGACTTACAGAAACCTTTACAAGCTATATAATAAAGACCTTAGTGATAAAAACCAGAAACCTTATAAATATACTTCGTTTTATAAAAAATTGAAGGAAGAATATAACATTGGGATTCATGTCCCAAAGAAAGATAAGTGTGTATTTTGTCATCGATATTCAATTACTAAATCCGAAGAACGCACAGAAAATCTAAATAATGATTATAAAAATCATATCAATGAAAAGGATGAAGTTAAGAAATTGTTTCTTAATGAACAAAATTTATCTAGAAATGATCCATCATTACTAGTAGCAAGTTTTGATTTACAAAAAGTTTTGAACACGCCCCATGGAGACAATATGCTAGTATGTTTTAGCCGCCGTTATGCCGTATACAATTTTACGGTATATGAAACTGGCTCAAGAAAAGGTTACTGTTATCTTTGGGGCGAAGGAGATGGAAACCGTGGAGCTAATGAAATAGGCTCTAATTTGTTTGACTATTTAACAGAAGTTGATACTAGAGAGACTATCAAAAAAATTTCATTGTTTTGCGATAATTGTTCGGGGCAAAATAAAAACAAGTAAATAATTTGTATGCTAAATTATTTTTTAAATATATCAAAATATGTAGAAACTATTTCATTAACTTTCTTAATAGCTGGGCATACTTATATGCCCGTAGATTCCGTACACGCAGTTATTGAGAAATCAATTCATAAACGAACGGTGTGGGCTCCATCAGAATGGCCTACAATAATCCGGAATGCAAGGAGTAATCCTTTGGAATATGAAGTTAGACAAAGAAACTATGTTGATTTTTGGAACTGGAAAAAATTTGCAGTCCCCGTTAAATTCCAAAATATTAAAAAAGAAAATATTGATTTTACAAAAATTAAACAAGTTGAACTTCAGAGGGGTCAAAGGGCCATTAAATGTTACCTGAGTTTTTGTGACAAGTCCGAAGAAACAATGGGCTTTTATAATTTTCCGGATTATGCACAACGACGAAAATTACAAAAAGCTTACGAAGAACAACTACCAATAAATGAAGCCAAGTACAAAGACCTAAAAAATTTGTGTGATAAAAACATAATTCCTAATTACTACCATAGAGAATACCTATCACTTAAATATAATAAAAAAGTAGCTGATGAGTTAGCAGCGACTGATCTTGAAGATAATATATTTATATGAAAGTATTTTAAAGTGATAAATCTATCTATTTTTGTAAAGAAAAGACTGATTTTATTTCAAAGTTTACTTTAATTGCTTAGTACTTCGTACCTGATTACTACTAAATGAATGAAAGAATGTGACAGCTTTTATATAACTAAATAAATAGAATTAATATATTTATTTCTGTCCAAATGATCTTATATTATAAGATATTATTATCAATATAAACTTTTGGTATTTTCATAAAACTGTTTTAATATTTACCCATCCTAAAAAGACTTAAACACCATTTTGCAGTTTTTCCCGAAAGACCTAAACTACAACTTAAGCACCAAACAAAAGGTTTGTATAAATTTAATATGTCTTAAACGCCTACACCTTTTAGACTTAACCACCAATCAGCTAACAAATATAGACTTAAACGACACTCTTTAAGCTATTATAATTTAAATAAAATAGAAAGAAATATACTACTTAAAGCAAATAATCATGACAAAATAGGAAAAAAAATCTAGTTTTAGAATTATATTACATAATTTATACATCACGTAAGATAGAAATAAAAACAACATTTTATTAATTATCTCCAAACTATTCAAATGGCGGTTACGTCCTTTTGCAATAAATCTGTCGTTATATTTTAAATAAAATAGAAAGAAATATACTACTTAAAGCAAATAATCATGACAAAATAGGAAAAAAAATCTAGTTTTAGAATTGTATTACATAATTTATACATCACGTAAGATAGAAATAAAAACAACATTTTATTAATTATCTCCAAACTATTCAAATGGCGGTTACGTCCTTTTGCAATAAATCTGTCGATATATCCTTAACCCCTAACCTTTACATACATATGCTGTTTACGAAAACACATTAAATTCTTGTGCCCGGATATAAATAAGTTATTATAATTTCACAATTTCTTAAAGTGTGCTATCAAAAACATGTCCTTAACCCCCCCTAACCTTTTGTACATGTGCTGTTTACACAAACAAATTAAATTCCTAAAAATAATATCAAATCGTCGGCAAATAGATAACCTTTAACCTTTCTACACGTGCACTGTCTTATAATTTAAATTTCTTAAAGTCCTTATCATAGTTCCAAATGTGACCACCGTTATCATATAGATGGCACTGCAAGTAGCGAGCGCGAAATAAATTTCTTAAAGTCCTTATCATAGTTGCAAATGTGACCACCGTTATCATATAGATGGCGCTGCAAGTAGCAAACGCGAAATCAAAGCAAAAAAAAAAAATACGATGGCAAGTCCGAAGGTCAATTTGGAGTAGAACCTGCCTAGATACTCTACTTATATTGTAAGCTACATAGGCTGGATTCTAGAATACCTATAGCAGCTTATGCCACTATATATTATTATTTATAAATAAATAATTTTATATGTATTAAAAATAATTTATAAATGGATTTTGGCAGACGGGTCTAAACTTGTTTGAGCTAGTTGTTACTTGTTATTGAATAGTTACGATATGTTCTTTTTTATTGGTATAACAACCTTCACAACAAATAAGTTTTTTCTTGTCGCAAGCCGACTTGAACCCTTCATCAAAACAAACCAAGCCGACTTGCTACAATTACCCCTCCCCAAAAAAATGCATATATTTCAAAATATGAATACATTAAATAACAATAATTTTTAAATTAATTAATATACAAAATGTTGATATAAATATATAAAAGTAACATAAATTAACTCTATTAGATCCTTCCGTTGTCTTCACTACCTGTTCGCTGATAATTCTCGAAGTTCTGAAAATATAGCTGGTGCAGTTGCATAGTAATATATATGACTTTGTGTTTTTTGTAGAGTAAAAAGAACAAAAATAGTATTAGTAGGCTGGTTTTAACCTGTCAATGGAAATGTTTTCATACTTGCCATTTATGTCAATGGTAAAAAATTTTGGAAAACGTTTGATAACTTTATAAGGTCCATCATAATTTTGTTGTAGTGGTCTTTTAATAGCGTAATGTCTTATGAAGATATGTGAACAAGAGAATAAATTTGGATGGATAAATGTTTTAGTATTTTGGTTTTTTGGAGGCCTAGCTTTAAGATATTGAAAATGTCTTTTTAATTTTTTAAGGAAAAATGATAAGTCTACAGTAGAATCCGGTTTTGAGTCAAATTCTCCAGGAAGACGTAGACGTGTTCCATAGACTATCTCATCCGAACTACATTGAATGCTTTCTTTGAATGAGGTTCTAATACCTAATAAAACCAAAGGTAAATTTTCTACCCAATTATCAGGATAAGAACAGGCTTTCAATGAAGTTTTGAGTTGTCTGTGAAAACGTTCTATAATTCCATTTGACTCAGGATGATAAGATGTAGTTCTGATATGTTTAGTTCCCAAAACTGATAATAATTCTAGAAAAAAATGAGATCCAAATTGTGCACCACGATCGGTAGTAATTGATGACGGTACACCGAATCTTGCTACCCAATTTTCTATAAAAGATCTTGCTATTGTATCTACCTTGGTATTTTGAAGTGGAATTGCCTCTGGCCATCGGGTATATCTGTCAATGCAAGTCAATATGTGAGTATAGCCCGAGGACCAAGGCAAGGGGCCTATTATATCAAGGTGTACCATGTCAAAACGTTTTTGAGGTACAATAAAATTACCTATCTCTGCCTTAGAATGTCTAATAACTTTACAACATTGACATTTCAAACATGATCTAGTCCAATCTTTGATATCCACATTCATATTTTCCCAAACGAAACGAGAAGAAATTAATTTCTTTGTAGCATTAATCCCTGGATGTGACAGGGAATGTAACTTATTAAAAATATCTTTTCTAAAAGGAAGTGGAATGTAAGGTCTTGCTGTTCCAGTAGTAACGTCACAAGTAAGAGTCAATTGATTGTCTGCCAACGGAATTTCTTTGAATGAGAGAGATGTGTTTTTGTTTTTAAAAAAATTAATAGTGTCACTATCTGACTTTTGAAATTTAGCAATTTCATTGTAATCAATGATATCTGAATGGTTTAACGTATTAATAGAAATTCGTGATAACGCATCTGCAACCTTATTCTCCGAACCAGGTATATGTCTAATGTCATTAGTAAATTGTAATATGTAGTCCAGGTGACGTACTTCACGAGGGGAGTAAGTGTCTGAATTTTTATGTAAAGAATATGTCAATGCTTTATGATCTGTCAGAATGAAAAATTCACGTCCTTCTACAAAATATCGAAATTTTTTAATTGCCAAATACACCGCTAAAAGTTCTCTCCCAAACGTACTATAACGACAAGCTGCAGGTTGGAAACATGTTGAATAAAAAGCTATTGGATGCCAAGAGTTATCATAAAATTGCTGCAGTACAGCTCCTACCCCAGTATCCGAAGCATCGACCATAATACTAGTTTCCACATTATTTCGTGGGACTGTCAATGTAGTAAAATTAATCAGAGCGTTTTTGACATTTGAAAAAGCTTGATATTGTAATTCTGTCAAAACAATTTCTTTCGTACTCTTCGAATGATTATCAATTAATTGAGTTAAAGGTTTTGATATAATAGAACAATGAGGAATAAATCTATGATAAAAATTGACCATCCCTAAAAATTCACGTAAAGCCTTTTGTGTTTTAGGAGGAGGAAAATTTTTAACAGCGTTAACTTTATCTTCTAAAGGTTCAATTTTGTTATTTGAAATACGATGGCCTAAAAATTCAATCTTATCACATCCAAATTTGCATTTGTTAATATTTACTAATACTCCATAATCTTCTAAACGTTTAAAAATAATACTTAAATGTTTTTTATGGGATTCTACATTATTACTTGCAATTAATATATCATCAATATAAGCAAAACAGAAATCTAAACCTTTAATTACCTCATTAATAAATCTTTGAAAAGTTTGCGCACTGTTTCGTAAACCAAAAGGCATAACAACATATTCGAATAGTCCGAAAGGAGTTGTAATAGCAGTTTTAGCAATTGAGTCTGGTTCCATAGGTATTTGATGATATGCCTTAACAAGGTCAATTTTAGAAAATATTTCACAATTTTGTAAATTATTTATAAAATCTTGGATATGCGGAAGAGGGTACCTGTCAGGAACAGTAATGTTGTTAAGAGCTCTAAAATCACCACAAGGACGCCATTCACCTGGTTCCTTTTTCGGAACCATATGAAGGGGTGAAGACCAATTACTATTAGATGCCCGAATAATACCCATCTTCAGCATTTTATTAAATTCAGTTTGAGCTGCATTTAACCGATCTGGAGCCAATCTCCTTGGTTTAGCAAAAATTGGTAAACCATTTGTTATAATCGAATGCTTTACGTTATGTTTAATTTTACGATGAATATTGAATTCACTAGTTAAAGATGGAAATTTAGATAAAATTTGTTTAAAAGGACAAAAATTAACATTATTCGAAAATATATTATTTATTTGACTATTAAAAAATGATAAATTTGCATCTATTAAACGTTTGTGTCTTTGATCAACCAATAAATTATAGTAACTTAAAAAATCTGCCCCCAAAATAGAATACTGAACATTAGCAATTATAAAATTCCAACTAAAAATTTTATTAAGATTAATGTCTATATTAATTTTGATAGAACCAAATGTTGCAATTTGAGTGTTATTAACTGCTTGCAAAAGAAAAGGTTGTTTAATATATTGTTGTGTAGGATTTGGTGTAATGATACTAACCTCTGCACCAGTGTCAACAAGAAATCGATGACCAGAGAACCTGTCTTCAACGAACAGTAAGTGAGGAGAAAAGGAAGGTCTATTTCTGGAAAGAAGAGGCAAACTATTAATAACTTCAAAATTTTGAGAATCAAAATTTTGACAAACGGTATGCGATCTAGAGGTAGAAGTCCAATTGCAAGGAGGTACACACTTCTTGGCTTTCGTCCCGTAGTGGAAATGATACCAACAGGAATCAGAAGAAATATCTCCATTTGATGCAGTAGAAATATTCTTCTTTGGAGACAAGTTTGTGAGTAAACGTTTTATTTCCAACATCTCTTGTTTTAAATTTCGTATTTCGTCAGATCTCACATTGTCAGTGAATAAATGACATGACGATAAATTTAATATTTTATCAGCCATTTCCGCTTTTTCTTCCAAACTGCTTGATTGTGCAGTAACAAGTGAAGTTCGAATATTAAGTGGCAATTTTTGTAAAAATAATTCTTCTAACAGAGTAGGATCCATAACTTTATTTCCTAATAATTGCTTAATATATCTTAGCAATTGGGTGGGTTTTCTTCCTCCTAATTCAAGTTTCGAAAATAATATATTAAATCTTTCTTCTTCAGAAATTGTAAATCGTTTAATAATTTCACATTTAACTGTAGTATACGGGTTTTGCGACGGACGATTAATTATCAAGTCTCGAATTTCTATTGCTTGTTCCGGTTTCAAATTATTAATTAATTTAAGATATCTACTTATTTCTGATGTTATTCTGTGACTGTCAAACTCTGCTTCCACTTGCACAAACCAAAGTTCAGGATCATCGGGGTAGAAATCGGGTAACTTGAACGAGGAAGAAACAGCAGCAACTAATGGTGGTGCAGGAATAGAAACTTCATCTTGACCAAAATTCTCCATAGGCACAAACACAAATTCTCACACTTAGGGGTCACCAATTTATAGCAGCTTATGCCACTATATATTATTATTTATAAATAAATAATTTTATATGTATTAAAAATAATTTATAAATGGATTTTGGCAGAAGGGTCTAAACTTGTTTGAGCTAGTTGTTACTTGTTATTGAATAGTTACGATATGTTCTTTTTTATTGGTATAACAACCTTCACAACAAATAAGTTTTTTCTTGTCGCAAGCCGACTTGAACCCTTCATCAAAACAAACCAAGCCGACTTGCTACATACCTACCACACTTGAAATAGCAATTTTCTTGTTGCAATGTTTTCTTTTAGCTAAAATATGATAAAGAATTATAAAATTCGATAGTGAAAGCAAATATTTATATGATTTTTTACAAAAATAAAGTCAGATTTTACCTATTCTTGATGAATACGTTATATATTGTAAGCTATATGGGCTGGATTCTAGAATACCTGCCACACTTGAAATATCAATTTTCTTGTTGCAATGTTTTCTTTTAGCTAAAAAATGATAAAGAATAATAAAATTCGGGAGTGGAAGCAAATATTTATATGATTTTTTTCAAAAATAAAGTCAGATTTTACCTATTCTTGATGAATACGTTGTATGTTGTAAGCTACATGGGCTGGATTTTAGAATACCTACCACACTTGAAATAGCAGTTTTCTTCTTGAAATATTTTCTTTTAGCTGAAATATGATGAAGAATTATAAAATTCGGGCGCGGAAGCAAATATTTATATGATTTTTTACAAAAATAATGTCAGATTTTAACTATCCTTGATGAATACGTTGTATATTGTAAACTACTTGGGCTGGATTTTAGAATACCTACCACACTTGAAATAGCAATTTTCTTGTTGCAATGTTTACTTTTAGCTAAAATATAATGAAGAATTATAAAATTCGGGCGCGGAAGCAAATATTTATATGATTTTTTACAAAAATTAAGTCAGATTTTACCAATTCTTGATGAATACGTTGCATATTTTAAGCTACATTGGATGAATTATAGAATACCTACCAGACTTGAAATATCAATTTTCTTGTTGCAATGTTTTCTTTTAGCTGAAATATGAGAAAGAATTATAAAATTCGGGCGCGGAAGCAAATATTTATATGATATTTTACAAAAATAAAGTCATATTTTACCTTTTCTTGATGAATACGTTGTATATTATAAGCTACATGGGCTGGACTCTAGAATACCTACCACACTTAAAATAGTAATTTTCTTGTTGCAATGTTATCTTTTAGCTAAAATATTATGAAGAATTATAAAATTTAAGCGCGGAAGCAAATATTAATATGATTATTCACAAAAATAAAGTCAGACTTTACCTATTCTTGAAATGGATATTTTTGTTAAAACATTAATATTCATGCTTCAGAATGTATACTATGGATAATTTTAGCATTGGACATGCGAAAGTGACCATAACGTGGTACCAATTAGATAATAAGCAGTCAATGTTCGGGTGTCATTTTAAAGAATACGTTGTATATTGTAAGCTACATAGGCTGGATTCTAGAATACCTACCACACTTGAAATAGCAATTTTCTTGTTGCAATGTTTTCTTTTAGCTAAAATATGATAAACAATTATAAAATTCGGGAGTGGAAGCAAATATTTATATGATTTTTTACAAAAATAATGTCAGATTTTACGTATCCTTGATGAATACGTTGTATATTGTAAACTACTTGGGCTGGATTTTAGAATACCTACCACACTTGAAATAGCAATTTTCTTGTTGCAATGTTTACTTTTAGCTAAAATATAATGAAGAATTATAAAATTCGGGTGCGGAAGCAAATATTTATATGATTTTTTACAAAAATTAAGTCAGATTTTACCAATTCTTGATGAATACGTTGTATATTTTAAGCTACATTGGATGAATTATAGAATACCTACCAGACTTGAAATATCAATTTTCTTGTTGCAATGTTTTCTTTTAGCTGAAATATGAGAAAGAATTATAAAATTCGGGCGCGGAAGCAAATATTTATATGATATTTTACAAAAATAAAGTCATATTTTACCTTTTCTTGATGAATACGTTGTATATTATAAGCTACATGGGCTGGACTCTAGAATACCTACCACACTTAAAATAGTAATTTTCTTGTTGCAATGTTAGCTTTTAGCTAAAATATTATGAAGAATTATAAAATTTAAGCGCGGAAGCAAATATTAATATGATTATTCACAAAAATAAAGTCAGACTTTACCTATTCTTGAAATGGATATTTTTGTTAAAACATTAATATTCATGCTTCAGAATCTATACTATGGATAATTTTAGCATTGGACATGCGAAAGTGACCATAACGTGGTACCAATTAGATAATAAGCAGTCAATGTTCGGGTGTCATTTTAAAGAATACGTTGTATATTGTAAGCTACATAGGCTGGATTCTAGAATACCTACCACACTTGAAATAGCAATTTTCTTGTTGCAATGTTTTCTTTTAGCTAAAATATGATAAACAATTATAAAATTCGGGAGTGGAAGCAAATATTTATATGATTTTTTACAAAAATAAAGTCAGATTTTACCTATTCTTGATGAATACGTTATATATTGTAAGCTAAATGGGCTGGATTCTAGAATACCTACCACACTTGAAATATCAATTTTCTTTTGCAATGTTTTCTTTTAACTAAAATATGATAAAGAATAATAAAATTAGGGAGTGGAAGCAAATATTTATATGATTTTTTTCAAAAATAAAGTCAGATTTTACCTATTCTTGATGAATACGTTGTATATTGTAAGCTACATGGGCTGGATTTTAGAATACCTACCACACTTGAAATAGCAGTTTTCTTCTTGAAATATTTTCTTTTAGCTAAAATATGATGAAGAATTATAAAATTCGGGCGTGGAAGCAAATATTTATATGATTTTTTACAAAAATAATGTCAGATTTTAACTATTCTTGATGAATACGTTGTATATTGTAAGCTAGGTGGGCTGGATTCTAGAATACCTACCACACTTGAAATAGCAATTTTCTTGTTGCAATGTTTTCTTTTAGCTAAAATATGATGCAGAATTATAAAATTCGGGCGCGGAAGCTAATATTTATATAATTTTTTACAAAAATAAACTCAGATTTTACCTTTTCTTGATGAATACGTTCTATATTGTAAGCTACATGGGCTGGATTCTAGAATACCTAATACACTTAAAATAGTAATTTTCTTGTTGCAATGTTATCTTTTAGCTAAAATATTATGAAGAATTATAAAATTCGAGCGCGGAAGTTAATATTTATATAATTTATTACAAAAATAAAGTCAGATTTTACCTTTTCGTGATAAATACGATGTAAATTGTAAGCTACATGGCCTGGATTCTAGAATGCCTACCAAACTTGAAATAGCAATTTAATTGTTGCAATGATTTCTTTTTGCTAAAATATGATGAAGAATTATAAATTTCGGGCGCGGAAGCAAATATTTATATAATTTTTTAAAAAATAAAGACAGATTTTACCTATTCTTGATGAATACGTTGCATATTGTAAGCTACATAGGCTGGATTCTAGAATACCTACCACACTTGAAATAGCAATATTTTTGTTGCAATGTTTTCTTTTAGCTAAAATATGATGAAGAATTATAAAATTCGGGAGTGGAAGCAAATATTTATATGATTTTTTACAAAAATAAAGTCAGATTTTACGTATTCTTGATGAATACGTTGTATATTGTAAGCTACTTGGGCTGGATTTTAGAATACCTACCACACTTGAAATAGCAACTTTCTTGTTGCAATGTTTTCTTTTAGCTAAAATATAATAAAGAATTATAAAATTTGGGCGCGGAAATAAAAAATATTTATATAATTTTTTACAAAAATAAAGTCAGATTTTACAAATTCTTGATGAATACGTTGTATATTTTAAGCTACATGGGATGAATTCTAGAATACCTACCAGACTTGAAATATCAATTTTCTTGTTTCAATGTTTTCTTTTAGCTGAAATATGAGAAAGAATTAAAAAATTCGGGCGCGGAAGCAAATATTTATATGATTTTTTACAAAAATAAAGTCAGATTTTACCTTTTCTTGATGAATACGTTGTATATTGTAAGCTACATGTTCTGGATTCTAGAATACCTAATACACTTAAAATAGTAATTTTCTTGTTGCAATGTTATCTTTTAGCTAAAATATTATGAAGAATTATAAAATTCGAGCGCGGAAGCTAATATTTATATAATTTTTTACAAAAATAAAGTCATATTTTACCTTTTCTTGATAAATACGTTGTATATTGTAAGCTACATGGGCTGGATTCTAGAGTACCTACCACTCTTGAAAAGCAATTTTCTTGTTGCAATGTTTTCTTTTAGGTAAAATATGATAAAGTATTATAAAATTCGGGCGCGGAAGCAAAAATTTATATGATTTTTAACAAAAATAAAGTCAGATTTTACCTATTCTTGATGAATACGTTGCATATTGTAAGCTACATGGGCTAGATTCTAGAATACCTACCACTCTTGAAAAGCAATTTTCTTGTTGCAATGTTTTCTTTTAGGTAAAATATGATAAAGTATTATAAAATTCGGTCGCGGAAGCAAATATTTATATGATTTTTTACAAAAATAAAGTCAGATTTTACCTTTTCTTGATGAATACGTTGTATATTGTAAGCTACATGGGCTGGATTCTAGAATACCTACCACACTTAAAATAGTAATTTTCTTGTTGCAATGTTATCTTTTAGCTAAAATATTATGAAGAATTATAAAATTCAAGCGCGGAAGCAAATATTTATATGATTATTTACAAAAATAAAGTCAGACTTTACCTATTCTTGAAATGGATATTATTGTTAAAACATTGATATTCATGCTTCAGAATCTATACAATGGATAATTTTAGCATTGGACATGCGAAAGTGACCATAACGTGGTACCAATTAGATAATAAACAGTCTATGTTCGGGTGTCATTTTAATGAATACGTTGTAAATTGAAAGCTACATGGGCTGTATT
Source organism: Stenolophus ochropezus (assembly GCA_035578165.1). Lineage (NCBI taxonomy): Eukaryota > Metazoa > Arthropoda > Insecta > Coleoptera > Carabidae > Stenolophus > Stenolophus ochropezus. The sequence continues at coordinate 118,327 of JAQOWZ010000168.1, forward strand.
CTAGAATACCTACCACACTTAAAATAGCAATTTTCTTGTTGCAAAGTTTTCTTTTAGCTTATATATGATGAAGAATTATAAAATTCGGGCGCGGAAGCAAATATTTATATGATTTTTCACAAAAATAAATTCAGTTTTTAGCTATTCTTGATGAATACGTTGTATATTGTAAGCTATTTGGGCTGGATTATAGAATACCTACCACACTTGAAATAGCAATTTTCTTCTTGCAATGTTTTGTTTTAGCTAAAATATGATGAAGAATTATAAAATTCGGGCGCGAAAGCAAATATTTATATGATTTTTTACAAAAATAAATTCAAATTTTACCTTTTCTTGATGAATACGTTGTATATTGTAAGCTACATGGGCTGGATTCTAGAATACCAACCACACTTTAAATAGCAATTTTGTTGTTGCAATGTTTTCTTTTCGATAAAATATGATGGAGAATTATAAAATTCGGGCGCGGAAGCAAATATTTATATGATGTTTTACAAAAATAAAGTCAGATTTTACCTATTCTTGATAAATACTCTTTATATTGTAAGCTACATGAGCAGGATTCTAGAATAGCTACCACACTTGAAATAGCAATTTACTTGTTGCAATATTTTCTTTTAGCTTAAATATGATGAATAATTATAAAATTCGGGCGCGTTAGCAAATATTTATATGATTTTTTAAAAAATAAAGTCAGATTTTACCTATTTTGAAATGGATATTTTTGTTAAAACATTCATATTCATACTTTAGGATCTATACTATGGCCCGTTTTAAGCATTGGACATGCAAAAGTGTCCGAAACGAAGTACCAGTCAGATAATAATTAATCAATTTTCGGGTGACATTTTAATGAATACGTTGTATATTGTAAGCTACATGGGCTGTATTCTAGAAACCTACCACACTTGAAATAGCAATTGTCTTGTTGCAATGTTTTCTTTTAGCCAAAATTAGATGAAGAATTATAAAATTCGTGTGCGGAAGCAAATATTTATATGATTTTTTACAAAAATTAAGTCAGATTTTACCTATTCTTGAAATGGATATTTTTGTTAAACATTCATATTCATGCTTTAGGATCTATACTACGGATAGTTTTAAACATTGGACATGCAAAATGACCAAAACGTGGTACTAATAAGATAATAAACATTCAATTTTCGGGTGTCATTTTAATGACTACGTTGTATATTGTAAGCTACATGAGCTGGATTCTAGAATACCTACCACACTTGAAATAGCAATTTTCTTGTTGCAATGTTTTCTTTTAGGTGAAATATTATAAAGAATTATAAAATTTGGGCGCGGGAAGCAAATACTTATATGATTTTTTACAAAAATAAAGTCAGATTTTACCTATTCTTAAAATGGAAATTTTTGTTTAAAACATTCAAATTCTTGCTTTAGGATCTATACTATTGATAATTTTAGCATTGGACATGCAAAAGTGACCAAATCGTGGTAACAATCAGATAATAAGCATTCAATTTTCGGGTATCATTTTAATGAATACGTTGTATATTATAAGCTACATGGGCTGGATTCTAGAATACCTACCACACTTAAAATAGCAATTTTCTTGTTGCAATTTTTTTCTTTTAGCTAAAATATGATGATGAATTCGGGCGCGGAAGCAAATATGTATATAATTTTTTACAAAAATAAAGTCAGATTTTACCTATTCTTGATGATTACGCTGTATATTGTAAGCTACATGGGCTGGATTCTAGAATTCCTACCACACTTGAAGTAGCAATTTTCTTGTTGCAATGTTTTCTTTTAGCTAAAATATGATAGAGAATTATAAAATTTGGGTGCGGAAGCAAATATTTATATGATATTTTACAAAAATAAAGACAGATTTTACCTATTCTTGATGAATACTTTGTATATTTTAAGCTACATGGGCTGGATACTAGAATACCTACCCCACTTGAAATAGCAATTTTCTTGTTGCAATTTTTCTTTTAGCTAAAATATGATTTTTTTTTTTAATGTTGCTCTAAGATTTGAAGAATTTTATTGAGGCACAAAATTGGCAGCATTTTATCATTTCAGAGACTTAAAAACAAAAAAATCATGCGCTAAGAATAGGGTTTGGTCTGCCAGGCCACCGAGAATTAAATTACGTTCACAGATATGCGTTGCGAGGTAAAACGTACCACGAAGCATATTGTGTATTCAAACATTGAGGCACAAACGATGTATCTCAGAGCATACAAGGATATTTTAGTGAGGCACATAAGTTGTGCCTCACGGCAGTTAACGTGTTAAAATAGTAATTTTCTTGTTCCAATGTTATCTTTTAGCAAAAATATTATGAAGAATTATAAAATTCGGGCGCGGATGCAAATATTTATATGATTTTTTATAAAAATAAAGTCAGATTTTACTTATTCTTGAAATGGATATTTTTGTTAAAACATTCATTATCATGTTTTAGGATCTATACTATGGATGGTTTTAAGCATTGGACATGCAAAAATGATCAAAACGTGGGTACCAATCAGATAATATACATTCAATTTTCGGGTGTCATTTTAATGAATGCGTTGTATCTTGTAAGCTACATGGGATGGATTCTAGAATACCTACCACACTTGAAATAGCAATCTTCTTGTTGCAATGTTTTCTTTTAGCTAAAATATGATAAAGAATTATAAAATTCGGGCGCGGAAGCAAATATTTATATGATTTTTTGCAAAAATAATGCCAGATTTCACCTATTCTTGATGAATACGTTTTATATTGTAAGCTACATGGGCTGGATTCTAGAATACCTACAACACCTGAAATAGCAATTTTCTTGTTGCAATGGTTTCTTTTAGCTAAAATATGATAAAAAATTATAAAATTCATGCGCGGAAGCAAATATTTATATGATTTTTTACAAAAATAAAGTCAGAGATTACCTATTCTGTAAATGGATATTTTTGTTAAAACATTCATATTCATGCTTTAGGATCTATACTATGGATAGTTTTAAACATTGGACATGCAAAAGTGACCACAACGTGATGCCAATCAGATAATAAACATACAATTTTCGGGTGTCATTTTAATGAATACATTGTATATTGTAAGCTACATGGGCTGGATTCTAGAAAACCTACTACACTTGAAATAGCAATTTTCTTGTTGCAATGTTTTCTTTTAGCTAAAATATGATGTCGAATTATAAAATTCGGGCGCGAAAGCAAATATTTATATGACTTTTTACAAAAATAACGTTAGATTTAACCTATTCTTGATGAATACGTTGTATTTTGTAACCTACATGATCTGGATTCTAGAATACCTACCATACTTGAAATAGCAATTTTCAAGATGCAATGGTTTCTTTTAGCTAAAATATGATGATGAATTATAAAATTCGGGCGCGGAAGCAAATATTTATATGATTTCTTTCAAAAATAATGCCAGATTTCACCTATTCTTGATGAATACGTTTTATATTGTAAGCTACATGGGCTGGATTCTAGAATACCTACCACACTTGAAATAGCAATTTTCTTGTTGCAATGGTTTCTTTTAGCTAAAATATGATAAAAAATTATAAAATTCATGCGCAGAAGCAAATATTTATATGATTTTTTGCAAAAATAAAGTCAGATTTTACTTATTCTTGAAATGGATATTTTTGTTAAAACATTCATATTCATGCTGTAGGATCTATACTATGGATAATTTTAGCCTTGGACATGCAAAAGTGACCAAAACGTGGTACCATTAGGATAATAAACATTCGATTTTCGGGTGTCATTTTAATGAATACGTTGTATATTGCAAGCTACATGGGCTGGATTCTGGAATACCTACCATACTTGAAATAGCAATTTTCTTGTTGCAATGTTTTCTTTTAGCTAAAATATGAGAAAGAATTATAAAATTCGGGCGCGGAAGCAAACATTTATATGATATTTTACAAAAATTATGTCAGATTTTACCGATTCTTGATGAATAAGTTGTATATTGTAAGCTACATGATCTGGATTCTAGAATACCCACCACACTTAAAATAGCAATTTTCTTGCACTGTTTTCTTTTAACTAAAATATGATGAAGAATTATAAAATTCGGGCGCGGAAGCAAATATTTATATGTTTTTTTACAAAAATAAAGTCAGAGATTATCTATTCTTGAAATGGATATTTTTGTTAAAACATTCATATTCATGCTTTAGGATCTATACTATGGATAGTTTTAAGCATTGGACATTCAAAAGTGACCAAAACGTGGTTCCAATCAGATAATAAACATACAATTTTCGGATGTCATTTTAATGAATACGTTGTATATTGTAAGCTACATGGGCTGGATTCTAGAATACCTACTACACTTGAAATAGCAATTTTCTTGTTGCAATGTTTTCTTTTAGCTAAAATATGATGAAGGATTATAAAATTCGGGCGCGGAAGCAAATATTTATATGATTTTTTACAAAAATAAAATTAGATTTTAACTATTCTTGATGAATACGTTGTATATTGTAAGCTACATGGGCTGGGTTCTAGAATTCCTACCACACTTGAAATAGCAATTTTCTTGTTGAAATGTTTTCTGTCAGCTCAAATATGATGAAGAATTATAAAATTCGGGCGCAAAAGCAAATATTTATATAATTTTTTACAAAAATAAAGTCAGATTTTACCTATTCTTGATGAATACGTTGTATATTGTAAGATACATGATCTGGATTCTAGAATACCTACCACACTTGAAATAGCAATTTTCTAGTTGCATTGTTTTCTTTTAGCTAAAATATGATGAAGAATTATAAAATTCTGGCGCGGAAGCAAATATTTATATGATTTCTTACAAAAATTAAGTTATATTTTAACTATTCTTGGTGGATACGTTGGATATTGTAATCTACATGGGCTGGATTCTAGAATACCTACCACATTTAAAATAGCAATTTTCTTGTTGCAATGTTTTCTTTTAGCTAAAATATGATGTCGAATTATAAAATTCGGGCGCGGAAGCAAATATTTATATGATTTTTTACAAAAATAAAGTTAGATTTTTACTATTCTTGATGAATACGTTGTACATTGTAAGCTACATGGGCTGGAATCTAGAATACCTACCACACTTGAAATAGCAATTTTCTTGTTGCAATGTATTCTTTTAGCTAAAATATGATAAAGAATTATAAAATTCGGGCGCGGAAACAAATATTTATATGATTTTTAACAAAAATAAAATCAAATTTTTACCTATTCTTGAAATGGATATTTTTGTTAAAACATTCATATTCATGCTTTAGGATCTATACTATGGATGTTTTTAAGCATTGGACATACATAAGTGACCAAAACATGGTACCAATCAGATAATAAACATTCAATTTTCGGGTGCTATTTTAATGAATACGTTGTATATTGTAAACTACATGGGCTGGATTTTAAATTACCTACTACACTTGAATTAGCAATTTTCTTGTTGCAATGTTTTCTTTTAGCTAATATATGATGAAGAATTATAAAATTCGGGCGCGGAAGCATATATGTATATGATTTTTTACAAAAATAAAATCAGATTTTACCTATTCTTGACGAATACCTTGTATATTGAAAGCTACATGGGATAGATTCTTGAATACCTACCACACTTGAAATAGTAATTTTCCTGTTGCAATGTTTTCTTTTAGCTAAACTACGATAAAGAATTATAAAATTCGGGCGCGGAAGCAAATATTTATATGATTTTTTACAAAATTAAAGTCAGATTTTACCTATTCTTGAAATGGATATTTTTGTTAAAACATTCATATTTATGATTTAGGATCTATATTATGGATGGTTTTAAGCATTGGACATGCAAAGGTGACCAAAACGTGGTACCAATCAGATAATAAACATTTCATGTTCGGGTGTCATTTTAATGAATACATTGTATAATGATAGCTACATGGGCTGGATTTTAAAATACCTAAAACACCTGAAATAGCAATTTTCTTGTTGCAATGTTTTCTTTTAGCTAAAATATGATAAAAAATTATTAAATTTGGGCGCAGAAGCAAATATTTGTATGATTTTTTACCAAAACAAAAGTCAGATTTTACCTATTCTTGATGAATTCGTTGTATAATTTAAGCTACATGGGCTGGATTCTAGAATACTTACCACACTTGAAATATCAATTTTCTTGTTGCAATGGTTTCTTTTAGCTAAAATATGATGAAGAACTATAAAATTCAGGCGCGGAAGTAAATATTTATATGATTTTTTACAAAAATAAAGTAAGATTTTACCTATTCTTGATGAATACGTTGTATATTGTAAGCTACATGGGCTGGATTCTAGCATACCTACCACACTTGAAATAGCAATTTTCTTGTTGCAATGTTTTCTTTTAGCTAAAATATGATAAAAATTATAAAATTCGGGCACGGAAACAAATATTTATATGAATTTTTACCAAAATATAGTCAGATTTTACCTATTCTTGAAATGGATATTTTTGTTAAAACATTCATATTCATGCTTTAGGATCTATACTATGGATAATTTTAGCATTGGACATGCAAAAGTGACCAAAAAGTAGTACCAATCAGATAATAAACATTCAATTTTCGGATGTCATTTTAATGAATACGTTGTATATTGTAAGCTACATGGGCTGGATTCTAGAATACCTACTACACTTGAAATAGCAATTTTCTTGTTGCAATGTTTTCTTTTAGCTAAAATATGATGAAGGATTATAAAATTCGGGCGCGGAAGCAAATATTTATATGATTTTTTACAAAAATAAAATTAGATTTTAACTATTCTTGATGAATACGTTGTATATTGTAAGCTACATGGGCTGGGTTCTAGAATTCCTACCACACTTGAAATAGCAATTTTCTTGTTGAAATGTTTTCTGTCAGCTCAAATATGATGAAGAATTATAAAATTCGGGCGCAAAAGCAAATATTTATATAATTTTTTACAAAAATAAAGTCAGATTTTACCTATTCTTGATGAATACGTTGTATATTGTAAGATACATGATCTGGATTCTAGAATACCTACCACACTTGAAATAGCAATTTTCTAGTTGCATTGTTTTCTTTTAGCTAAAATATGATGAAGAATTATAAAATTCTGGCGCGGAAGCAAATATTTATATGATTTCTTACAAAAATTAAGTTATATTTTAACTATTCTTGGTGGATACGTTGGATATTGTAATCTACATGGGCTGGATTCTAGAATACCTACCACATTTAAAATAGCAATTTTCTTGTTGCAATGTTTTCTTTTAGCTAAAATATGATGTCGAATTATAAAATTCGGGCGCGGAAGCAAATATTTATATGATTTTTTACAAAAATAAAGTTAGATTTTTACTATTCTTGATGAATACGTTGTACATTGTAAGCTACATGGGCTGGAATCTAGAATACCTACCACACTTGAAATAGCAATTTTCTTGTTGCAATGTATTCTTTTAGCTAAAATATGATAAAGAATTATAAAATTCGGGCGCGGAAACAAATATTTATATGATTTTTAACAAAAATAAAATCAAATTTTTACCTATTCTTGAAATGGATATTTTTGTTAAAACATTCATATTCATGCTTTAGGATCTATACTATGGATGTTTTTAAGCATTGGACATACATAAGTGACCAAAACATGGTACCAATCAGATAATAAACATTCAATTTTCGGGTGCTATTTTAATGAATACGTTGTATATTGTAAACTACATGGGCTGGATTTTAAATTACCTACTACACTTGAATTAGCAATTTTCTTGTTGCAATGTTTTCTTTTAGCTAATATATGATGAAGAATTATAAAATTCGGGCGCGGAAGCATATATGTATATGATTTTTTACAAAAATAAAATCAGATTTTACCTATTCTTGACGAATACCTTGTATATTGAAAGCTACATGGGATAGATTCTTGAATACCTACCACACTTGAAATAGTAATTTTCCTGTTGCAATGTTTTCTTTTAGCTAAACTACGATAAAGAATTATAAAATTCGGGCGCGGAAGCAAATATTTATATGATTTTTTACAAAATTAAAGTCAGATTTTACCTATTCTTGAAATGGATATTTTTGTTAAAACATTCATATTTATGATTTAGGATCTATATTATGGATGGTTTTAAGCATTGGACATGCAAAGGTGACCAAAACGTGGTACCAATCAGATAATAAACATTTCATGTTCGGGTGTCATTTTAATGAATACATTGTATAATGATAGCTACATGGGCTGGATTTTAAAATACCTAAAACACCTGAAATAGCAATTTTCTTGTTGCAATGTTTTCTTTTAGCTAAAATATGATAAAAAATTATTAAATTTGGGCGCAGAAGCAAATATTTGTATGATTTTTTACCAAAACAAAAGTCAGATTTTACCTATTCTTGATGAATTCGTTGTATAATTTAAGCTACATGGGCTGGATTCTAGAATACTTACCACACTTGAAATATCAATTTTCTTGTTGCAATGGTTTCTTTTAGCTAAAATATGATGAAGAACTATAAAATTCAGGCGCGGAAGTAAATATTTATATGATTTTTTACAAAAATAAAGTAAGATTTTACCTATTCTTGATGAATACGTTGTATATTGTAAGCTACATGGGCTGGATTCTAGCATACCTACCACACTTGAAATAGCAATTTTCTTGTTGCAATGTTTTCTTTTAGCTAAAATATGATAAAAATTATAAAATTCGGGCACGGAAACAAATATTTATATGAATTTTTACCAAAATATAGTCAGATTTTACCTATTCTTGAAATGGATATTTTTGTTAAAACATTCATATTCATGCTTTAGGATCTATACTATGGATAATTTTAGCATTGGACATGCAAAAGTGACCAAAAAGTAGTACCAATCAGATAATAAACATTCAATTTTCGGATGTCATTTTAATGAATACGTTGTATATTGTAAGCTACATGGGCTGGATTCTAGAATACCTACTACACTTGAAATAGCAATTTTCTTGTTGCAATGTTTTCTTTTAGCTAAAATATGATGAAGGATTATAAAATTCGGGCGCGGAAGCAAATATTTATATGATTTTTTACAAAAATAAAATTAGATTTTAACTATTCTTGATGAATACGTTGTATATTGTAAGCTACATGGGCTGGGTTCTAGAATTCCTACCACACTTGAAATAGCAATTTTCTTGTTGAAATGTTTTCTGTCAGCTCAAATATGATGAAGAATTATAAAATTCGGGCGCAAAAGCAAATATTTATATAATTTTTTACAAAAATAAAGTCAGATTTTACCTATTCTTGATGAATACGTTGTATATTGTAAGATACATGATCTGGATTCTAGAATACCTACCACACTTGAAATAGCAATTTTCTAGTTGCATTGTTTTCTTTTAGCTAAAATATGATGAAGAATTATAAAATTCTGGCGCGGAAGCAAATATTTATATGATTTCTTACAAAAATTAAGTTATATTTTAACTATTCTTGGTGGATACGTTGGATATTGTAATCTACATGGGCTGGATTCTAGAATACCTACCACATTTAAAATAGCAATTTTCTTGTTGCAATGTTTTCTTTTAGCTAAAATATGATGTCGAATTATAAAATTCGGGCGCGGAAGCAAATATTTATATGATTTTTTACAAAAATAAAGTTAGATTTTTACTATTCTTGATGAATACGTTGTACATTGTAAGCTACATGGGCTGGAATCTAGAATACCTACCACACTTGAAATAGCAATTTTCTTGTTGCAATGTATTCTTTTAGCTAAAATATGATAAAGAATTATAAAATTCGGGCGCGGAAACAAATATTTATATGATTTTTAACAAAAATAAAATCAAATTTTTACCTATTCTTGAAATGGATATTTTTGTTAAAACATTCATATTCATGCTTTAGGATCTATACTATGGATGTTTTTAAGCATTGGACATACATAAGTGACCAAAACATGGTACCAATCAGATAATAAACATTCAATTTTCGGGTGCTATTTTAATGAATACGTTGTATATTGTAAACTACATGGGCTGGATTTTAAATTACCTACTACACTTGAATTAGCAATTTTCTTGTTGCAATGTTTTCTTTTAGCTAATATATGATGAAGAATTATAAAATTCGGGCGCGGAAGCATATATGTATATGATTTTTTACAAAAATAAAATCAGATTTTACCTATTCTTGACGAATACCTTGTATATTGAAAGCTACATGGGATAGATTCTTGAATACCTACCACACTTGAAATAGTAATTTTCCTGTTGCAATGTTTTCTTTTAGCTAAACTACGATAAAGAATTATAAAATTCGGGCGCGGAAGCAAATATTTATATGATTTTTTACAAAATTAAAGTCAGATTTTACCTATTCTTGAAATGGATATTTTTGTTAAAACATTCATATTTATGATTTAGGATCTATATTATGGATGGTTTTAAGCATTGGACATGCAAAGGTGACCAAAACGTGGTACCAATCAGATAATAAACATTTCATGTTCGGGTGTCATTTTAATGAATACATTGTATAATGATAGCTACATGGGCTGGATTTTAAAATACCTAAAACACCTGAAATAGCAATTTTCTTGTTGCAATGTTTTCTTTTAGCTAAAATATGATAAAAAATTATTAAATTTGGGCGCAGAAGCAAATATTTGTATGATTTTTTACCAAAACAAAAGTCAGATTTTACCTATTCTTGATGAATTCGTTGTATAATTTAAGCTACATGGGCTGGATTCTAGAATACTTACCACACTTGAAATATCAATTTTCTTGTTGCAATGGTTTCTTTTAGCTAAAATATGATGAAGAACTATAAAATTCAGGCGCGGAAGTAAATATTTATATGATTTTTTACAAAAATAAAGTAAGATTTTACCTATTCTTGATGAATACGTTGTATATTGTAAGCTACATGGGCTGGATTCTAGCATACCTACCACACTTGAAATAGCAATTTTCTTGTTGCAATGTTTTCTTTTAGCTAAAATATGATAAAAATTATAAAATTCGGGCACGGAAACAAATATTTATATGAATTTTTACCAAAATATAGTCAGATTTTACCTATTCTTGAAATGGATATTTTTGTTAAAACATTCATATTCATGCTTTAGGATCTATACTATGGATAATTTTAGCATTGGACATGCAAAAGTGACCAAAAAGTAGTACCAATCAGATAATAAACATTCAATTTTCAGATGTCATTTTAATGATTACGTTGTATATTGTAAACTACATGGGCTGGATTCTAAAATAACTACTACACTTGAAATAGCAATTTTCTTGTTGCAATGTTTGCTTTTAGCTAAAATATGATGACAAATTATAAAATTCGGGCTGGGAAGCAAATATTTATAAAATATTTTACAAAAAAAAGTCAGATTTTACCTATACTTGAAATGGATATTTTTGTTAAAACATTCATATTCATGCTTTAGGATCTATACTATAAATGGTTTTAAGCATTGGACATGCAAAAGAGACAAAAAACGTGGTATCAAATAGATAATAAACATTCAATAATCGGGTGTCATTTTAATGAATACGTTGTATATTGTAAGCTACATGGGTTGGATTCTATAATACCTACCATACTTGAAGTAGCAATTTTCTTGTTGCAATGTTTTCTTTTAGCTAATATATGATAAAAAATTATAAAATTCGGGCGCGGAAGCAAATATGTATATGATTTTTTACAAAAATAAAATCAGATTTTACCTATTCTTGATGAATACCTTGTATATTGTAAGCTACATGGGCTGGATTCTAGAATATCTACCACACTGGAAATAACAATTTTCTCAGATTTTACCTGTTCTAGATGAATACGTTGTATATTGTAAGCTACATTGGCTGGATTTTAGAATACCTTCCACACTTAAAATAGCAATTTTCTTGTTGCAATGTTTTCTTTTAGTTAAAATATGATAAAGAATTATAAAATTCGGGCGCGGACCAAATATTTATATAATTTTTTCAAAAATAAAGTCTGATTTTACCCATTCTTGATGAATACGTTGTATATTGTAAGCTACATGGGCTGAATTCTAGAATACCAACCACACTTTAAATAGCCATTTTCTTGTTGCAATGTTTTCTTTTAGCTAAATTATGATGAAGAATTATAAAATTCAAGCGCGGAAGCAAATTTTTATATGATTTTTTACAAAAATAAATTCAGATTTTACCTATTCTTGATGAATACGTTGTATATTGTAAGCTACATGGGCTGGATTCTAGAATACCTACTACACTTGAAATAGCAATTTTCCTGTTGCAATGTTTTCTTTTATCTAAAATATGATAAAGAATTATAAAATTCGGGCGCGGAAGCAAATATTTATATGATTTTTTACAAAATTAAAGTCAGATTTCACCTATTCTTGAAATGGATATTTTTGTTAAAACATTCATATTTATGTTTTAGGATCTATATTAAGGATGGGTTTAAGCATTGGACATGCAAAAGTGACCAAAACGTGGTACCAATCAGATAATAAACATTTCATTTTCGGGTGTCATTTTAATGAATACATTCTATGATGTAAGCTACATGGGTTGGATTCTAGAATACACCTGAAATAGCAATTTTCTTGTTGCAATGTTTTCTCTTAGCTAAAATATGATAAAGAATTTTGTTAAAACATTCATATTCATGCTTTGGATGTTTTTAAGCATTGGACATACAAAAGTGACCAAAACATGATACCAATCAGATAATAAACATTCAATTTTCGGGTGCTATTTTAATGAATACGTTGTATGTTGTATGCTACATGGGCTGGATTCTAGAATACCTACCACAGTTGAAATAGCTATTTTCTTGTTGCAATGCTTTCTTTTAGCTAAAATATGATGAAGAATTATAAAATTCGAGCGCGGAAGCAAATATTTATATGATTTTTTACAAAAATAAACACAGATTTTACCTATTCTCGATGAATACGTTGTGTTTTGTAAGCTACATGGGCTGGATTCTAGAATAACTAACACACTTGAAACAGCAATTTTCTTGTTGCAATGTTTTCTTTCAGCTAAATTATGACGAAGAATTATAAAATTCGGACTCGGAAGCAAATATTTATATAATTTTTTTACAAAAATAATGTCAGATTTTACCTACTCTTGAAATTTATATTTTTGTTAAAACATTCATATTCATGCTTTTGGATCTATACTATGAATGGTTTTAAGCATTGGACATGCAAAAATGACAAAAAACGTGGTATCAATCAGATAATAAACATTCAATAATCGGGTGTCATTTTAATGAATACGTTGTATAGTGTAAGCTACATGGGTTGGATTCTATAATACCTACCACACTTGAAGTAGCAATTTCCTTGTTGCAATGTTTTCTTTTAGCTAAAATATGATTAAGAATTATAAAATTCGGGCGCGGAAGCAAATCTGTATATGATTTTTTACAAAAATAAAGTCAGATTTTACCTATTCTTGATGAATACGTTGTATATTGTAAGCTACATGGCTGCATTCTAGAATACCTACCACACTTGAAATAGCAATTTTCTTGTTTGCAATGTTTTCTTTTAACTAAAATATGATGAAGAATTATAAAATTCGGGCGCGGAAGCAAATATTTATATGATTTTTTTCAAAAATAAAGTCAGATTTTACCTATTCTTGAAATGGATATTTTTGTTCAAACATTCATATTCATGGTTTAGAATCTATACTATGGATGGTTTCAAGCATTGGACATACAAAAGTGACCAAAACATGGTACCAATCAGATAATAAACATTCAGTTTTCGGGTGCCATTTTAATGAATACGTTGTATATTGTAAACTTCATGGGCTGGATTCTAGAATACCTACCACACTTGAAATAGCAATTTTCTTGTTGCAATGTTTTCCTTTAGCTAAAATATGATAAAGAATTATAAAATTTGGGCGCGGAAGCATATATTTAAATGATTTGTTACAAAAATAAAGTCAGATCTTACCTATTCTTGAAATGGATATTTTTGTTAAAACAATCATATTCATGCTTTAGGGGAGAAATAATTGTAGATAATGGGCATATGTTGATATACAGTGGAGTGCCGAAAGAAAACAGAGCAGAAGCAGGAGTAGCTTGCCTAGTAAATAAAAAGTTAATAAACTACGTGCAGTCCTCCTGGGAAGGATGTAGTGAGAGGATCCTAAAAATCCAGTTGAAAATTGAAAAAGAAAGTGAAAAAACAATAATAATAATATATAGACCGGATGAAGATGAGTTAGTTGACATAAAAGACAAATTTTGGGAAGAACTAAATCTAGTTACAGAGAATAGTAAAGGGGAAATTTATGTAATCGGAGTAGCCATACGAGATGAAAACACTGCAAATACAGTGGGGATATGTGGAGAAAATCGAAGAAATAATAACGGAAGAAGACTGATAGACTACTGTATATTAAATGACTAGTTAATTACTAATACTTTTTTCAACATAAAAATGTACATTAATACACTAGACAAGGGCCAAGAGAAGAATAATAGAGTATATAGTTGTGGAAAACATAAAGAGAAATTTAGTAGAGGATTGCAGAGTGAGGCGTGGTCCAGAAATCTTCAGCGATCACTTTCTCGTAGAAGCAAGAAATAAAAAAATTAGTAAAGATGAGAACACTAAAACTGAAGAAAAAAGGATAATAGAATATGAGACAATAAAAACATACAAACTTAGATATATAATAACAGCGACAAAATATTTATTTATTAAAATCAATCCAACAGGATACGAGATCCCAATTATAGGATGATTATACAAAAGATAATATCATAAATGTCACAAGTAAACATGAAAATAATCGATATATGAATATATACAATAACAATCAAACTATACTGAAAAAGTAGCTGTGACTGTTTTTTTAAATTTAATTAACGAGTCGTGAAATATATCTAATTCTACTCTACATTTTGAACAAATTATATTCTTAAATATGGAACATAGTTGACGTATCGGGGATTTTGATTCGTAATTAGTTCTTACAAATGGTAATTTAAAAAGATTATTAGTCCTAGAAGAAGTCCTTGGCACATTAAATGGAATTTTAGCAAGACTGACTGGGTCATCTATATTCCCATTTAGTAGTTTATACAAATACATAGTGCATTGAATGTTGCGTCTGGATGACAAAGTAACAAAATTAAATTGTTTGAGAAGATCATTATAATTGTAATCAAAACTAGGATAATGTCCATGTATTCGAAGAAAACAGAGTTTCAGGAATTTTCGTTGAATTGATTCAAGGTTATAAATATTTTTGTTGTATATTGCAAGCCACACTTGCAGACAATATTCTAGTTTTGATCTAACAAAGCAAAATATAGATTTTTAAAGTTAATATATTTTTAAACGATTTACTATTTCTTATAATAAAACCTAAATTTTTGTGAGCGTTAGTAATAATATAGTTAATGTGATCGTGAAGGATAATTTCGAGTCTAAAATTACGCCAAGGTCCTTATACTGCATTACTCTACCAAGCATTGTGCTTTCCATTTTATATGCATAAGTATAAACAAATTTCTTTACGAAGTAACTCATTATTTTACACTTACTGAAATTAAAGAATAGTTTGGATGACCGATACCATGTTAATAAATTGTTTATATCAGATTGTAGAAGAATGCAATCATTTATTGAATTAATTTTTCGGATGAGTTTAACATCATCAGCGTATAACACAACTTCGGAATATTTGACAAGACAATGTCATTAATAAGCAGAATGAATAGGAGAGGACTTAAATTAGAGCCTTGTGGAACTCCGGAGGTGGGGACGTAGGATTTAGAAATAAAATTGTTATATTTAACACATAATGAGCGATTAGTTAAATAGGATTTAAAGAATGCAAGAAGGTCATTCGAAAATTGAAAATTCACATCTAGTTTATGAAGAAGAATACTATGGTTAATACGATTAAAGGCCTTCGCAAAATCTGTATAAATGACATCCACCTGATTGTTGTCATGTAGAAGGTTCAGTGCTTTTTCTGTAAAATTCATTAAATTCGTGGTAGTTGACCGACTATTGACAAATCCATGTTGAAAGATGGAGATAGATTTTTGTACAGAATTGTATATGTGTTTGTATATGATAGATTCAAAATTTTTTGAGATGTTAGATAAGATGGCAATAGGTCGGTAATTAGAAATATCCGCTTTATCTCCTGATTTAAAAATGGGCGTAATGAATGATTTTTTCAAACAAGTTGGAATTTTTTTTTTATTGCCAAATTATATAGAAATTTTAGTGAAGTTATAAAATGATCATCACATCCCTTGATTATGTATGCAGGTAGATTATCGGGGCCAGGATTGCGAGAGGGTTTTAGTTTATTAATTGCAGATTTAATGTCATCACTAGTGATGTTCTGTATAATTGTTGTGTTACTGGTATTGAGTGGAGTTGAAGTGGGGTTAATATTTATATCAGGTTCTGAATAAGCACTGGCAAAAAAATCTGCGAAGCCTTGGACGATATCAGGTGTACAATTGAACATTCGATCTTAAAAATGCATGCTACCAAGAATACGTGTAGTATTTTTTTTATTGTTAATATATGACCACAGTTTAGTGGGATCAGTTGAAATGGAATTTTCTATGTAAGCTAGATATTTTGAATGTTCAATTTTAATGTCCTTTTTAACCTGAGCATATTTTTTTTAAATTCTATCAAGTACTGATCATGTTTATGAATCTGGTATAGTTTGCGTAGTTCAGATTTTAACTTCATATTTTTGATTATTTGAGGAGTGAACCACGGTGGATATTTAGAGTGTTTACGTGTAGTAATAGGAACACATTTATTGAAAATATCATATAGTACTTCATAGAATTTAGAAAATTGCTGTGTCTACATCTTCACAAGAATACAGAGGTGTCCAGTCGACATTAGAGAGAGAAAGATACAAAAGATTGAAGTTGCATAACCGAATATTATAATTATTTAGAGAATGATTAAATGTGGCGAAAGGGTATGAATAATGGGGCTGGAAGGAAGAAGTAATTGATAGAGTAGGATGGTGAAAATCTTCGCAAACGAAGGGATCAAGGTTTTGAAGGACTGTGCAATATTTATTTGAGGCAACAATATCAAGAATTCTGTTATTAGAATTGGTAATAGTATTGCAGTTTCTAGCATTTGAGAAGGCACATAAATTTAGAAAGAAAGTAACAAAATTATCTGTACGCCTACAAGTTATATAATCAACAAGGTGTGTGATATTTGCATCACCGAGTAGTATAGCAGTGAGAGAGCTAGCTCATTTGGTGGGATCTCAGGGGGTTGGAGGAGTCAGAGGGGGGTAATGAGTATTCCGGTGGCGGAGTGGGGGTCTCAGGTGTCGGTAAGGTCACTGTTCTGCAAGTAAACACGTGCAAGGTCAGATTGAGGGGGTTTGTTCTCTTGGCAGACGTGTGGACACATGGGTACACCTGTTTGATGCTTAAAGATGATGGTTGAACCCCTGAGTGTGTCAATAACCTAGTCCGTCTGCAGAACCATGGCCATAGGTCAGTGTATTACTTGAAGCACACGTGCAAGTTGCAACTGTCTGTGATGCTGGAAGAGAGTGGTTGAATAACGTAGACCGTCTGCTGAACCATTGCCGTAGGTCAGTGTATTACTTAAAGCACACGTGCAAGTGGCACCTGTACGTGATGCTGGAAGTGAGTGGTTGAATAACCTAGTCCGTCTGCAGAACCATGGCCATAAGTCAGCGTATTACTTGAAGCACACGTGCAAGTGGCACCTGTGCGTGATGCTGGAAGTGGGTGGTTGAATAACCTAGACCGTCTGCTGAACCATTACCATAGGTCAGTGTATTACTTAAAGCACACTTGCAAGTTGCACTTGTGCGCGATGCCGGAAGTAAGACACCTGCATGATGCCGGACGATGATGGTTCAACGCCTGAATGTGTCAATAACCTAATGCGTCTGCAGGAGCATGGCATTGAATTGTAGTTCAGTGTCTTATTAAAGCACACTTGCAATTTGCACCTGCACGACGAGACTTACGGGGTGAATGTTCAAAATAGAAAATTGGCATTGACTTTTACGTTGAAGACACACCTGTAATTTGCACGTGCATGGTGCTGGAGGAGATCAATGTCTTACAAACGCGCAAGTTACACCTGTGTATTTGTGTATGTGTGCGATGCTGGAAGAGAGTGGTTGAACACCTAAGTGTATCAATAAACTAATCTGACATAGAGTTGTAGTAGTAGTGGGGGTATTTTTTAATATAAAGCAATGATATATATTATATTTGATTTAGTTTAGATCAAGACATTCAACGTTTAATAACAATAATAGAAACATGTCTGCTAGTATTTTTGAAGTCTTTAATAAAGTAGCTTAAGTAAAAGAAACCACATCTCTAACAGATTTAGAAAAGGGCAAGAAGTATCAAGTTTATAATATTAAACGTGTATCTACTATCTACGGTGAAAAAATTGTTTTCGAACTAGAGAACAACATATTGTTTTTGGGGGCACGGTTCAATAAACTATCAGATGAGCAGATAGTAAGCGGTAACGAGCAAGCCAAGACAGGAAAACTCTATGTGGTGTCCAAGGGAAAGATTGGTAAAATTGTGGATCTAAAATTTGGTTCACTGTAAAGAAGATGTCACATACGAAAAGTACGAGTTGTCTTCTGAGGGACTGTGAAACATTGACGCATAAAGTAAATTTTAATAACAATTTTATTATTAACATAAATAAACATTTGAAAAAACTAAAAATTTTAAAAAAAGATATTCACAATTACTGTATTTAAAAAAATTTAAATAAAAAATTCAAATATTTTAATATAAATGATGGATACAGAGTATAAATAAATGTACAGTTTATATAACACTATTCACTATTGATGAAAGTGCGGTTCAGAGAAGAAACTGAAATACAACTCCTGGTGAAGTGGGACTACGCCTACCGGGCAGCTCGAAGAGGTGATTGGGAACAATGTGCAAGGGATCGGCCGAGGTTTAAATTAAAGTTAGAAATGTATTATTCACCTATTACTAGTTATGTTTTAGAAAATAAAATTAAAAATTATTTAAACTGTAGGAAATAAATCTTTGTAATCTATTGTAGTAGTAATAATTATATGTCAATAAATGTGTAAAATATTATATGGTTTTAATTAATTGTCAGCTACAAAACCATCATCATCCCTTCCGCTTCAACCTTTTTGCAAAAATTGTGGGACATAAGTGTAACAATAAAAACAGCCAATATTTTAAAATAAAATTTATTTTACATCTATTTAATTACAATTTGCGATACAAAATTATATTATATTACATTTTATTACATTCACACAATACTTTTTAATGGAGTATACATTTCCAATTTGATCATCATTATGGTCATCGATCAGTATGTGGTCCACACAGCGTCGATATTTCTGAAACTCCGGATTATCCTGCCATTGTTTCGGAAATTTGTCCCAGTGGGTATCAATTTGATTACAGGCGAAAACCATAACAAACTCCATTGGAAGTTGAGAAATTTCTTCTCCTAGCATAAAATGTAAAATTCCACATTCATAAAACTTTTTAAACGATACATATGGAGTAAAGCGCTGTTTATACCAATTATATAGCGCATGAACATTACGCACAGCACAGTTTTCTGTATGTAAATTACATATATTTAATTTCAAAGGTTCACATATATTTTGCAAATTAGGACATTCTAAATTTTCAACATCTATAATTTTTGACATATGTGATTCTAATATATTGCCTAACCATTCTACTTTTTCATTTCCTTTTACGTATATAGTTTCAGCACAGTTTAGCCAAGATTTCACTATACTCTTTAAATGACGATAAGGTGTCGTACCAGAACTCCAATTTAAATTATGATGTTTTTTAATTAACCAAACTATATTCTTTCTACTTTTTGAACTTAATTTAGTCCAATGATATGGTAGTAAAAATATTTCTGATTTGCATAAGTCAGTGTTAATATTTAAAACTGCAATTTCTTTACAAATAAAATCTACTCCATTGTTTTTATTAAATATTTGATATCCTTGTAAATCAACTATGAAAATAGACATATTTCTACCGGTTAACGTTCAGAAAACAAATGACTATAAAATCCAATAGTTGGCTTTTATACTCAATGATGAACTACACCCCCCACAACACAATTCCCCTCTCTCTCTCACTCATATATTCATTCCACATTAGATTTACTTATCCAACTATTATATTTATTATCAAATCCAAGCCACTTACCATATTACCTTTCTTCTTCAAAATTTTTTCCACTAAGTATATATCTGGATACTTAGCTTTTTGTAAATCATATTCATAAAAGCCTCCTTTAATAATTTGCCCTGACTGATCTTTAAGAACATATGTGATGGGATTGGTTAACTGAATTAAATGAATTATAAAAATTTCATTAGACCAATTAGGAGTATAGCCCTTTGCAAACGCCTCTCTATGTTTACTTATACGCACAAAATTTCCGACTTTAAATTTTGGTTTACTAACTGTTTTTATTTTACTGTAAGCACTGTCAAGAAGTAATTTTTCATTCTTTTTACTAACATCTAAGGGTTTCATCAGAATTGTCCTACGTTTTGTATTATTATACTTTTCCGTAAGTGTA
Organism: Stenolophus ochropezus; assembly: GCA_035578165.1. Classification (NCBI taxonomy): domain Eukaryota; kingdom Metazoa; phylum Arthropoda; class Insecta; order Coleoptera; family Carabidae; genus Stenolophus; species Stenolophus ochropezus. Next base: position 138,981 of record JAQOWZ010000168.1, read on the forward strand.
GGTAATAAATTCAGCCACTTGTATGTACCTTGTAAACTAAACTCTTTCCACATCATTGATTTCAAAGTACGATTAACACGTTCAACAACCGATGCCTTCATAGTACTATAAGTTGAATAATGATTTAAATTATTTTTTTTTCATTAAATTTTGGAAATCTTTATTATAAAATTCTTTTCCCAGATCAGTTTGCAAATTTCTCGGTTTTCGACTACTATTGAACAAAATACTTTTCATAGCTGTCGAAATTTCTGAACCTGTTTTGTTTTTAACAGGTTTGGTCCACAAAAACTTGGAGAAAACATCAATAACACCTAAAATGTATCGATATCCTCTGTTCATTCTAGCGTAAGGAATCATTTCTACCAAATCTACTTGAAATAAATCATCTATTCCTTTAACAATTACTCGTCTTCTTGGAAAATTAACTCGAGCAGGTCTGTGTAATTCTTCTACAATTCCACGTTTAATTTTCGACATAATAAACAGGTGTTTCAAATATAATTTCAATATGTAAATGTAGGGGGGGATTTTTACTCACTGACCCAGGAAATATTTCTAAAGAATCACCTTGAATAATACTTCTATTGATTATATTTGAAACTCGATGACGCTCATTTTTAATAGGATAATTTAGGAATACTTTGGGATCACTAAATTGAACTTGAAGAACTTTTCCTGAACATGGAAAATTATAAACATCTAAATTATTAATTTTATATAAATTAGATTTCAATTCTAATGCTAAATTAAAAATAATAACAGATTTCAGATTATTTTTTAATTTAGTTAATTGTACTTCAAAATTATTTTTAATGTTAGTAATTTTGTTATCTAATTCTAATTTAATTTTATCATTATTTAACCGAATTAATGAATTTAATTCGTGGGACAGAGTGTCCACTCTTTCGTTGATATGTTTCCTAATTTTATGATGCTCAATATGACGTCCGAATTTGTCGTATAATACATCGTATTATATTCGGCAACAATATACTATGTCGAGGTTTACTACTACTACTACTAATAGTACTAAAGTCATAATTTTTAACATAAAGATCGTGATTCTGTTTTACAATTTGCATTTTTACTATAAATCAATGTATGATCGTTACATTAACACAGTTCATTACAAACTGTTAAAGAGGTAAGTCGTGTACGCTTTAAATAGTCATGAAGAAAAAAGTGCAAAAGAGGAAATCTAACAAAAGCGTATCGTTCCGCAATGTAGTTAATCGCGCGCGGAAAGCGATAAAGACCAACAATAGTGATTTTGATATAAATAAATCTGCGAGAATAGCTCTCCGAACTGTAAAAAGAATAAAGCGAAAAATTAACAATCCCAGAGTTATATCAGTGCCGAAAAGAGGAGGATTTCTTCCATTAATTCCAATTTTTGCTGGCTTGAGCGCTTTTGGCGCACTTGGGGGTGGAGCTGCAGGTATCGCAAAGGCTGTCAACGACGCGCGAGCTGCTGGGGAGCAATTAAAGGAAGCTGAGCGTCATAATAAAATGATGGAGGCTATTGCCATGGGCAAAGGTCTCTACTTGAAACCATACCGGAAGGGGCTTGGCTTGTATTTAAATCAGTCAAAAAACTACCAGTGAAGTTACCATCACGAGCATTAACTAATATTGATCTTCAAAAATATGCAAAACAACTGCAAATTCCACATTTTAGAGGAGTTTTCATGCGGGATAAATTACCCAGTCAAATAAATCCTAATGAGTGTGCCATTGTTAATTTAGATAATAGAGATGGACCAGGATCTTATTAGGTTGCTTATAAAAAACGAAATAATTTAGTTGTATATTTTGATAGTTTTGGAAACTTAGCGCCACCAAAAGAACTAGTTCATTATTTTGGAAGCAGGTGTTCAATAATTTATAATTATAGTAGGTACCAACCTAATAATAGTGTAAAATGCGGTCATTTATGTTTAGCATTTCTATACAAACAAGATTGAAAACTGTTCATTAACGATTGAACCACCATGTCATACACATTTACTCTTTTTGGTACAGATTCAAGTATAACTCAAACTTTCTACCCACCTATTGTACTCGATGAGGATTCCAAATATGTTCTAGGATTAATTAATTTCGAAGTGTATAATGCTATTCCAAATATTGATAATCAAAATAATACATTTTATATTGATAATCAAATAATCACAATTCCAGAAGGTTCTTATGAAATAGAAGATATCAACAAATTCATAACAACGAAGTTAGATACAGGCACCAAATTAAACATTATAGCAAACAATAATACACTTAAATGTGAAGTTAGCAGCAATAAGAAAGTAAATTTTGAATCAAATGATTCAATCGGAAATATTTTGGGATTTAAACCACGAAAATTAGAGGCAAATAAATTACATGAATCTGATAATCCAGTTTCTATTATTAATGTAAATACAATTTGTATTGAGTGTAGTATAACTACAAATTCTTATTCAAATAGTAAAAATGTTCATATTCTTCATGAATCTTTCCCACGCGTCCCGCCAGGATTCAAAATAATAGAAGCTCCAAATCAAATAATTTATCTACCAATCAGCACGCGAGTAATAAAATACTTAACTCTTAATATAGTGGATCAAAGCGGGGCTTTGATTAATTTTAGAGAAGAAGTCATCACGGTAAGACTACATCTTAAGAAACAAAATGGGAATTAATTTTAATAATAATGTAATTTCCAAGCATATAAATACAACACAAAACCGGAATAGTATCATTAGTAAGAGGGCTGTTAAAGGGTTAACATCACAAATTTATCAGTTTTTGAAATCACTTGGTTTTAAAGTTCAATCTGGATAGGAGTAAACATAAAAATCGTATAAAAGCTCTCATTATTTAGATTGAAATTAAATTTAAAAAATCGAAAAATATTATTCTTTGCATCCATAAAAATGAATGGTAATATTCTGAATGTATCAAAAAAAGCCTTATTTGATGACTCAATCAGTCATGCTGAAAAACACACCCACCAGTCATACGCTTCCACGACCTTAAACAATAATGATGAGATTCGTATTCCCATACAACAACAAGATTTATATACTCTTCCATGGAACAGTTTACTGTATATTAAAGGTTAACTTCTCACAAAAGATGGCAAAGTATCGAGTACAGCTAAACTGGTTAACAATGTATTTGCGTTTTTACTTAGTGAAATTCGTTATGAAATTGGAGGCATAGTGACTGATAGGGTTCGAAATCCTGGTATAACGTCATGTATGAAGGGTTATGTCTCATATAATATAAATGAAGGTAAACGTTTACAAAATGCTGGCTGGTCACCTTGGGAAGATAAAACAAAGCAGATTATTGACACCAATGGTAATTTCAATGTGTGCATCCCACTCAATATGTTGTTAGGATTTTGTGAAGATTTTAAGAAAATTATTCTAAATTTGCAACAAGAATTAGTCCTTATACGAAATAGCACCGATGTGAATACAATTGAAAACAGTTCCGCCGATGAAACTGTGAAAATTGAATTGAGTAAGGTTCACTGGAAAATACCACACATATCAGTAGCTGATGCTGAACGACTGATACTTATGAAGTATATGGAGAGTGTTAATTTGGAAATAGCCTTCCGTAGCTGGGAAGTTCATGAATATCCACTGCTGCAGAAAACACAACATCACACCTGGCCCATCAAAACTACAACGCAATTAGAAATACCGCGTTCTATCATCGTGGGATTCCAGACAGATCGCAACAATAAAGCAACTAAGGATATGAGTAAATTTGATCATTGCAATTTAACTAATATTAAGTTGTATTTAAACTCAGATATGTATCCGTATGATAATTTGAATTTGAATATTAAAAATAATCAATGGGCAATGTTGAATGAGATGTACACTCAATTTCAATTGTCTTATTATAATCGATTATGTGAACCTATCTACTCACCCTACGAATTTATAAAAAAAGCACAACTGGTAGTAATAGATTGTTCACATCAGAGTAAGACATTGAAGTCGGGTAATGTTGATATACGATTAGAATTTGAGACTAATGAGATTATGCCAGACAATACAACTGCTTATTGTTTAATTATACACGATAAAATTATTAATTATAATCCATTAACAAATATTATTAGTAATATGTAAATTTTACTTTTACTAACAATCATGGTATAGGTATATTAATTTAGAAATAATAAAACTGTTATATGAATTGTATATTTTATTAGAAAATAAATAATTTTTAAGAACATCATGTTTTACTCGTATTTATTTTACATACAATAATAATTATGAAAAATACATTATACACAATATATTTAAAATTTATTTTTTAAAAAATATGTGTTTTTTTATTAAAAGACATATACAACAATCGCAAAATTTTTCATTAATTACTGCTAAAATTTCTAAATTTTGTTGTTGTTCTTCTTCTTGTTGATGTTGTCCTTGAGGTTGTATTTGTCTTTGTTGTTGTTGTTTTGGCTGTAGTGGTTGTTGTTTTGGTTGTAGCGGTTGTTGTATTGGTTGTTCTTGACATTGTCCTTGCGATTGTTGTTGTTGTTGTTGTTGTCGTTGTTGTGACTGATATGAACCTTCCAAGAAACTCAGATATTCATTAAACATATCTGAGATTGAAGATTCTAACCAGTTAAAATCACTGTTATTTAACAATTTCTCCATTTCATCAAAGGAAAAATCCATTGTACTAGCAAAAGTGTAACTGTGAAACTCAATGGAATATGTTCGTTTATATAGTTACACATTTAATAAAAAATTGTATTTTTATATCACCAAAGAAGTTTTAATTTAAATAAACTTCATAAACTCGATTGCTGATTTTTTAAAAGTAGAATATTAATTAATATCCAGTCAGCTGCATCAAATACAGGTAAGCTTGTAAGAAAAGAGGTACGCGCTCTGAATAATAATACAAGATTACAGGTGTGTTTGCAAAGAAAAAAGAGGAACTCATCCGATCATCAAAACATTGGTGATTCATCTCAGAACACGTTTAGACTGTTCGAGTACAACATGCATTTATTCATTGAGGACTTACTCCGGCTCTGTTCAAGCAGATATATAAATATGACTTACTGCATGTACATATTCCTCAGTCACACTTTGGTAATCAAGATGAATATTGCTAAAGCTAGTTCGATAGCGTTAAAGACACTTGCCGACGCGGTTAAACTATTAAAAACACAAAACGAATTTATTCGATGGGTAAAGTATGTTAATAAATTTGTGTTGTTAATTAGCAGAGCTATAAAACAATATGATGAAAATAATGGTAATATATTTCAACTGGAATCTAATTTGGCTTTATTTAAGTTTTATCGGGAAAAATTAAAACAAATAAAGTGCGGTATTTATGGTGCTGGATTAAAGAAACAATCTAAAAAATTAGTTTGGCAAGATTTAGAATCCTGTTTTGAGTCTCGAATATGTACAGGAATGATTGCAAATTTGAATTTTAAAGATCCTCAATTATTTCTAAATAAATGTTTTAGAATTTTTTCTAATAAAATTAAGGAAGCACTCAAATCTTCAAATTTAAAAGTTAATCTTCAGTTTCACGCTAATTTTATATTATCCAAAACAGGTGCTGTAGAAGTGAAATCTTTCAACACGGCTAATAGTATTATAAATAAAACGACGAGTATCAGAGAGTGGTTTAGTGACAATGTAGACAAAATATTATTGAAATTATCAGAGTTTCAAGAGCGTGATTCAGGATGGGCGTTATTTGAAATTTTACATTTAAAAATTAATATTAATACATACACACCGATTTTTGGAGGTACATATATTGAATTACCCAATGTTATCAAAACTAAAAAAGCAATAATCAACATAAAAAATAAAGATAATTATTGCTTTTTATGGGCTATAGTTTCTGCACTATATCCTACAAATAAAAATGCAGATCGAGTGGCGTCTTATCCTCATTTTAGTAAAGTTTTAAAGTATGATGGTCTAAGTTTTCCGATGCAGCTAAAGAATATTCCAAAATTTGAAAATATGAATAAAATATCTATTAATGTTTATACTTTACAAAAATCTGATAAAGAAATGCATCGAGTTCAACCATTATATTTATCTAAATTTGTATGAGATAAATTTGTTCATTTATTAATGTTGTCTTCTAACTCTAATGACGAAGATGATGATTACGAGGAGTGTGTTGATGAATTCTTGGAAGATAAAGACAGGGTTCAAGAGATACGAAAAGCTACTAATTACCATTATATGTGGATTAAAAACTTATCAAAACTTTTAAGTAAGCAAATATCAAATCATAATGGAAAACTTTTTCTTTGTGATAGATGTTTAAATCATTTTAACTCGAAAGCGGCTCTTGAAACACACATAGTTGACTGTAATTTAATAAATAAATGTCGGGTTGAATTACCTCATGATAATAACAAATATTTGGAATTTAAAAACATACATTATCAAGACACTGTACCCTTCGTTATATACGCAGCCTTGGAATCAATATTACAAAAATCGGAAGATAAAGAAAATAAAAATTCAGTTCAAATTCATAAACATGTTCCTTGTAGTATTGCTTATTTTTTAAAATGTTCATATAGTAGCAACTTATCATATTTTAAATTAAACAGAAGTGGACAGTGTATTGACTGGTTTTCAAATGAGCTTCAAACTATTGCACAATTTGATGACAAAAAATTTAAAAATCCCGTACCAATACAAATGACTAAAGAAGATGAAATTGAGTATTCAAACGCCAAAGTATGTTACATTTGTAGAAAAGAGATTTTGAAGATTGAAACAAAGGTTCGGGATCATAATCATTTTACTGGGGCTTTTCGAGGTGCTGCACATCAGTCATGCAATTTAAATTTTTAAAAATCACATACAATTCCAGTTGTATTTCATAATCTTAGCAACTATGATGGACATTTTATCATTAAAAATATAGCCAAAAAGTTATCAGGACAAGTGTCCCGTTTACCAATTAATAAAGAACGATACATTTCATTTACAAAGTACGTGCAAGATACAAAAATTAATTTTAGATTTATAGATTCCTTCCGTTTTATGCCTAGTAGTATTGAAAAATTGTCAACTTATTTGAGAGACGATGAGAAACAGATAACAAAAAATTTTTGTAAAGACATTAGTCAGTTTAAATTATTGACAAGAAAAGGAGTATTTCCTTATGAATACGTTGATGACTGGGTCAAATTTAATGAACCTTGTTTACCTGATCGAAATTGCTTTTATAGTTCTTTGAAAGATGAAAATATTAGCGATGAGGATTACATGCATGCCAAAGATGTATGGCGAACATTTAATATTAAAACATTAGGAGAATACTCGGATTTATATCTAGCAACGGATGTTCACTTATTAGCAGATGTGTTTGAAAATTTCCGTAATAATTGTTTACAGACTTACAAATTAGATGCTCTTCATTACTATACAGCACCAGGTTTGGCTTTTGACGCCATGTTGAAATATACAAATATAAAACTTGAGCTGCTAACAGACGTAGACAAATTATTATTCATAGAAAAAGGGATACGCGGTGGACTAGTTCAATGCTCGAAACCTTATGCGAAAGCTAACAATAAATATTTAAATAAATTATGCAACCCGGATGAACAAGAAACGTATCTCATGTGCTTTGATGTTAATAACTTGTATGGCGCAGCAATGAGTCATTATTTACCGTTGGGGGGATTTAATTGGGTGGATAAAACTGAATTCTACAATATTGGTTTAATGAACTTAACAGAAAATTCAGATATTGGCTACATTTTCGAAGTGGATTTAGAGTATCCTAAATCTTTACATGCGTTACACAAAGATTTACCTCTTTGTCCGGAAAACTTTATTCCTCCTACTTCAAAACAGTCTAAATTGGTTGCAAATTTATATAATAAAAAAAATTATGTTATTCATTATCAAAATTTAAAACAATGTCTTAATTTAGGAATGCAAATTACACAAATCCATAGAATTCTTAAGTTTCAACAAAGTCCTTGTTTGAAATCATATATTGATTTAAATACGGAATTGCGAAAAAAGTCAAGCAATGAATTTCAAAAGAATTTCTTTAAATTAATGAATGATGCTGTTTTCGGAAAAACTATGGAGAATGTTCGTAAACATAAAATCGTTAAATTAGTAACGGTCGTTATGGTGCCAAAGCTTTAATACCCAAACCAAATTTTCACAGTTGTTCTATAATCGAGGATGATGTTATAATAATAGAAATGAATAAAACTTCAATACTCTTCAATAAACCAATTTACATTTGGATTCTCGGTTCTAGACATCTCAAAAACATATATTTATGATTTTCATTATAATTATATAAAACAAAATTTTGATTCAAATGCTGAACTTTGTTACACTGATACAGATAGTTTAATTTATTTATTTAAGAACTTTGATATTTATGAAATTATGAAAAGGGATAGACATAAATTTGATACTTCAGATTATCCTTTAAATAATATTTATGATATTCCATTAGCTAATAAAAAAGTGGTTGGTTTAATGAAGGATGAAAATAATGGCAATATTATGACAGATTTTGTTGGACTACGAGCTAAAATGTATGCATACAAAACGCTTCTTAGTACTAAGGAAGAAGTAAGTATGAAAGCGAAGGGTGTTACAAAAGCCACTATGAAGTCTATAAATTTTGAAGACTATTACAAATGTCTATTTCATAATGAGTCTGTTGTGAAATCACAAATCTTAATAACTTTGAAACAACATAATGTGTTTACAATTAAGCAAAATAAGCTAGCTTTAAGTTCATATGACGATAAAAGAATTGTGAATTATCTTTTTACGGATACGTACCCGTATGGATATAACATAGATATATTAAATTGTAGTTTGTAAGTATGTAGCATCAACATATGTGGTACTACATTCCAAGTTGGAACAGGGTCTCAATTATTTGCATCTTAGTAGTATAGGTTCTCAGCCTACAACTTCTGCAAGGGATCTACAATTTATAGTAGTATTACGAACCAATATGACTGCGATTATTGGGACGATTGAACCTGTGAAAATTTTGCAGACCCTGGAAACATTGTGGCATCCTTTCATATTACAGACCCCGCGAGAAGCTCTTTTGATCTAGACTGGTAGCTCGGTGAGGTCATTGACTCTTATTTGAACAGGGTAATATCATGGACCAAAACGACAGGACACAACAATTTTATTTAGAAAAAAGATTGGCTACACTGGATTTGAACCCGAAATCTCAGCCTCTGTTCAATTCAAGTTGAAGCGCGCTAACCAACTGACCCACCAAGTCAGTCACAGCTGCATCTTGTAAAAATGTAATATTAATAATATATTGATTGTAATAATTGTTTTGTAAATAAATAAGCAATATGATAATTTTATTACTATTCTTATTCCTTTTATAATTACTCCTATACAGTTTTAAGTTCTTCCGATACACCTTTAAACTTGTGTATCACACTTAATCATTCAAATAGTCAAGTCTTGCCACCATCGTCTTCCGTATAGACTTAGTATGCATCTGCAACATTACAGGTGCAGTGTCAGTGTCTCCAGAAATATACCTGTAAGACACTTCTTATTTATCAATATGTAGAACATATCCTAAAGCGAGAGAGAATCATTTATTACAAGTATCAATTTCCTATTTTGAACATTCACCCCGTAAGTCTCGCCGTGCAGGTACAAATTGCAAGTGTGCTTTAATAAGACACTGACCTACAATTCAATGTCATGCTCCTGCAGACGCATTAGGTTATTGACACATTCAGGCGTTGAACCATCATCGTCCGGCATCATGCAGGTGTCTTACTTCCAGCATCGCGCACAAGTGCAACTTGCACGTATGCTTTAAGTAATACACTGACCTATGGCAATGGTTCAGCAGACGGTCTAGGTTATTCAACCACCCACTTCCAGCATCACGCACAGGTGCCACTTGCACGTGTGCTTTAAGTAATACACTGACCTATGGCCATGGTTCAGCAGACGGTCTAGGTTATTCAAGCACCCTCTTCCAGCATCACACACAGATGCAACTTGCACGTGTGCTTCAAGTAATACACTGACCTATGGCCATGGTTCTGCAGACGGACTAGGTTATTGACACACTCAGGGGTTCAACCACCATCTTCAAGCATCAAACAGGTGTACCCATGTGTCCACACGTGTGCCAAGAGAAAAAACCCCCTCAATCTGACCTTGCACGTGTTCACTTGCAGAACAGTGACCTTACCGACACCTGAGACCCCCACTCCGCCACCGGAATACTCATTACCCCCCTCTGACTCCTCCAACCCCCTGAGATCCCGCCAAATGAGCTAGCTCTCTCACTGCTATACTACTTCACCGATTATTAAAAATTTTGTATCGATAGTTGACAAGACAGATTCCAGGCATTCAATCATATAGTTAAATTGTTCAGATGACAGTGGTGGAGGACAGTAAATAACAAATATATAAATATGAGTATTAGAAGAAGAAAGAATTTTTACACAAACAATATCAGAGAGACAGTTAGGATGAAACATAATATCAACATGTTCTGTTTTATATTCATTATTTACTGCACATAGGACACCGCCGCCTCCTATTTTTGTACTCCTGGATACGTCTCTGTCAATACGGTAAACATCATACGTATCTTTAAATAATTCTGCATTAAGTACACTGTCATTTAGCCATGTTTCAGAAAGACATACTAAATTATATTCCGAATTAAAACAATTATTGTAGAAGTGCATAGTAAGTAACAATCAGTAAAGAAATAAATAATAAATGAATAAACAGGGGTAATTTTTAACAGTGTAAAAAGAAACCTTGAGAAATTTGTGAATCAAGTAAATACAGAATTTAGAGTTCAATGACCGGACTAACTAATAAACAATAAGTAACAACTTGATTAATAAACCGACAAAAAGAGATAGAAAACACAGCCGTAGAATACTTAGTATATGTAAATGATGAAAAAAAGTTGAGTAAAATGCAAAAAAAAATCAAGGAAAGAGTTTTAAATATATATTAATTATAAACGATAAAGTTCATTACTGACGCTCCGTTTTGTAAACACGAAAAAAATAATATTATTGATCTAATACAAATTCTAGGCGTGAAACTTTTTTAACTACGCCACTGATTTTAGAATAAAAATGTTACCATCAATTGTCCACACATTTTTAAAACCGTATTTGTTAACTGCATTGTTATATAGATCGAGTCTGGATTTCGTAAGATCTTCTTTAATAATGATTTTGGTGCCTTTTAAGCTTTTGCGGTTTTTTATAACTGCACTACGCACTTTATAGTTTGTGAATTTAACGATGATCGGACGTGGACGTGGTTTAGTCTTATATATATATATATATATATATATATATATATATATATATATATATATATATATATATCAGTTGAAGGTAATTGTGACTGCAATTAGTTAAGGAAACTGTATTTCGTGGGAATGGCAGTCAGGAATCGGGCTAATAATTTTTACGTCTTTTTAAATTTTGACAAGCTTTCGGAATCTCTTTATTCCTTCTTCAGGTCAAATTTTGGTAGAGTTATAATTTTGAAAATTGTCGACTCCATGAACATATTTTCTCTTGGCTATTTTTTAAATTGTTGTAATTACCATTGTTGATTTTTAAAAATGATTTTGTTATAATTTTAAAATAATAATTTAGTAAAATATTACAGATCACAGAAATTTATGTATGGCACAGTGTTCATCTTAAATTTCATTATATATATATATATATATATATATATATATATATATATATATATATATATACAGGGTGAATACTGAAAACCTTGACATAGGGATATAACATGGGAAAACAGTTTTTTGCTGTTTCCATCTGTCCCGCTAAATAAAATCGGGTGTATATGGTATCGTTAGTTAGATTACTTAATTTTGCATCTAATAAAACCAAATGTTATGTAATATGGCCTTTTCTAACTGAAATATTTGATAAAATAAATTGTATTTTGAAGGTTATCCTTCATATTTTCGAATAAGAAACGTCAAAAACAAAATGCTCCATAGCCGAGGGGATACGAGGGCTGATTCATAACATCAATAACCTACAAGACCTGGTTCGAGACCACCTCAGCCCTACTTTTTTTAAATTAAATTATGCTTAAAATATCTTTATTATATCAGACTATTTTAATAAAATAGCATTATTCATATTTTTATAAATAAAAAAAATCCAAATATTTAATAGAATTATTATTTTCTGTCTGTCAAACTTAACAATTAATTCGAATTTAGTTTTTGGTGTACAATTTTGTATTTCATGTTTCGAAACATGATATTTTAAGTATAATTTAATTTAAAAAAAAATAGGGCCGAGGTGGTCTCGAACCATGTCTTGTAGATTATTTATGTTATGAATAAGCCCTCGTATCCACTCGGCTATGGAGCATTTTGTTTTTGACGTTTCTTATTCGAAAATATAAAGGATAACCTTCAAAATACAATTTATTTTATCAAATATTTCAGTATTTGGTTTTATTAGATGCAAAATTAAGTAATCTAACTACCGATATACACCCGATTTTATTTAGCGGGACAGATGGAAACAGCAAAAAACTGTTTTCCCATGTTATTTCTCTATGTCAAGGTTTTCAGTATTCACCCTGTATATATATATATATATATATATATATATATATATATATATATATATATATATATATAATATGCACAAGAAATAAATAGATTAACTGACTGTTGAGATGTTTTAGCTATTTTTGTTAGCCTAGCCTTGATAAAACAATTTTTTGTAATAAATAAATAGTGTTGTCAAGCAGTTGAAAAATATAGAAAATATAGCATTTGAAGTGTAGTAATTTATATGAAATAGAACTCTCATATAAAGATTCTTCCATCTTGTTCTTCACATTTTGGTCCTTCGAGCCGGATAGAAAAGAGAAGCCAGAAAAAATCGAAATAGAAACCAGACACCTGTCAAAGAAAATCGAGATAGAAACCAGACAGCTGTCAACATTTATATAGGATTGAACGATACAAGAACAAGTAGTACGTCGTTCTCATAGGGAAGTGATAATTTATTTGAATAATAGATATTATTTTCTGCTTATTAATTGCTGCTCTATTTATTGTAAAGTTAAAGCAATAAATATTTTGTAAAATGGGAGTAAAAAAGAACCAGTCCCGTTTAGCTGATTTACATGTTTGCCGAGAATCCATAAAATTCAATTTAGAAAGTTTTGACAGGTATCTTACAGATATTGAAAAGCTTTTTAATTTGAACAAAAATTTAGATAAAACTATTTATGCTGAGTTAGAAATAAAGTACAATAAAATCAATAATTCATATGACAAATATGACACAAATCAGGATGAAATTGAGAGTTCATCTGAAAATATTTTCTCTGAGTTTCAAATACGTGAAGATATTGAGACTTCATTTTCCAAAATTTTAGCCAGAGGAAAGGTTTTATTAAATGATTGCAAAAACTCTACAATCATTTCAAATAATTCCAATACCACGAATAATTCTTGCTCTAAAAATATAAGATTGCCAATGGTAGAGTTACGTAAATTCAGCGGTAAATACAATGATTGGTTAGAATTTCGCGACTCATTTATTTCTACAATTCATAATAATAAATCAATTGATGAAATTCTTAAATTTCAATATTTAAAATCATCTTTGCAGGATGAAGCGGCAGAGTTAATTAATTATTTGGAAATATCAGCTCACAATTACGATTTAGCATTGGATTTACTAAGAAACAGATTCGATAAGAAACGTCTTTTAGTTAATAATCATATAAAATCATTATTTAACTTGCCCAGACTGCACGAAGAATCGGCAAAGGGTCTTAGGAAATTAGTTAGTGAAACCTCTCAACACTTGCGTGCACTAGAACAACTTGAACAATCAGTAGATCATTGTAATCCATAATAATATACCTCATAGTGAACCAATTAGATTCTGTAACAATGCGAGACTGGGAAACTAGTATTAAAGATATTGAATTACCAATAATTAAAGAACTGTTGACATTTATCACAAATAAAGCTAGTTCTTTAGAAAAGTATGAATCAAATAGTAATATAATACGCAACATAGTAAGATTGAATACCAAAGTCAAAAATTTAGTAATTCTTTCGTAGCAACCGGTGTGCAAAATTGTGTATTCTGTCAAGGTGCTCACACAATTCAATCATGTGATAAATTTATTAAATTACCGGTTAATAAGAGAAAAGAGGTAGTTAAAGAGAAAAAACTTTGCATAAATTGTCTTAAACAGGGACACTACATTCGAGATTGCAAGTCTAGTTTTTGTAGAAAATGTAATTCTAAACATCATACGTTAATTCATTTTGAAAATGTTCAAAGTATTAAGACAAGTCAAAAAAATAATTGTAATTCTTCAGCAAATTCTGGTATCACAGTAAGTCAGACTTGTTTAGTAACTGCAACTCAAACAATATTAGCAACCGCTATAGTGCAGGTGACAGATGTTAGCGGAAAAATACATAATTGTAGAGCTTTACTAGATTCCGGTTCGCAATCGAATTTAAGAACTAGCGATATGTGTTCCAGATTGAACCTAAAAACAACACATATAAAAATAACTCTCTCAGGAATCGGTTCTGTGAATTCTCAAATAAGTCAGCAGAGTAATTTAACATTTAAATCACGACTCGGAAATTATACCAAGTCAATCTCTTGCCTAGTAATTCCAAGCATTTGTGATCAATTACCAAACAATCAATTTAATATTACTAATATACAGTTCCCAAAAGATTTGATATTAGCAGATCCAAATTTTAATATTCCTAATAAAATAGATCTTATTTTGGGTGCAGACATTTTTTGGGAATTACTTTGTGTTGAACAAATAAAACTAAAAAATACACATTCAGTATTGCAAAATACTGTTCTGGGATGGGTTATTACTGGACCAATTCCTCAGCAGTTAATCAACACCTATTGTAATTTTAGTAAAGTAAAAACTTTGGATATTCAAGAGCAATTAAGTAGGTTTTGGACTATAGAGGAATGTTCAGAAGAACCTGTCTTATCAACTGAAGAAATAGCATGTGAGAAACATTTTGTTGAAAACTACAAACGAAAAAATAATAGGTTTGTAGTAAGTATTCCGTTAAAGGACTCTGTTACAAAGTTAGGGGATTCAAAACATCGTGCGTTAGGTTCTTTTCTTTCTTTAGAACGTAGATTAGAAGCAAATCCTGAATTGAAAAATCTTTATTATGATTTTATTAAGGAATATATAGAGCTAGGGCACATGATAAAAACTGATGAAAACAAATGTAAAGAAGAAGTCTCATATTATATGCCGCATCACGGTGTTTTAAGGGCTGATAGTACTACAACAAAGTTAAGAGTTGTTTTTAATGCATCTGCTCCTACCGATAACGGGGTATCATTGAATAATTTACAAATGATTGGTCCAACAGTTCAAAGTAATTTATTTGATATTTTAATTAGATTTCGAGAATATGCTTATGTCGCATGTGCTGACATTGCTAAAATGTATCGGCAGGTAGAAGTATCAGAAGTGTATCATTCTCTTCAAAAAATATTATGGCGATTTAATATCCATGATCCTATACGTGAATATTCATTAACTACTGTTACATATGGAACGGCATCAGCGCCATTTCTAGCCATTAGATGTTTAAACCAACCTGCATTTGACCACGAATCTTTATACCCAGTCGCGAGTAAAATCATATTGTGAGATTTTTACGTAGATGACTTGTTAACAGGAGACGATGACATAGATCAATTAATAGCAAATTGCTAAACAGTAACAACCATTTTAAATTCGGGTTGTTTTCAGCTTAGAAAATGGAAAAGTAATCATCCTAAAATACTAGACAGTTTTAATGAGAAATCCGAAGTAACTGAATTAAATTTAGGAGAGAATGACAACACAAAAACACTTGGGATTTTTTGGTCTTGTTCTAATGATAAATTAACATACAAAATTAGTATTGAATTTGAACAACACACTGTAACAAAACGTAGTATTTTGTCGAGCATTTCTCAAATTTTTGATCCTCTAGGTTTATTGTAAGTTACTACAATTGTAATTAAAATATTGCTTAAAAACTATGGCTGGAAAAATTATCTCTGGATGATCCCGTTAGTGAAAATTTGAGAACTAAATGGATTAAATACAGAACTGATTTAGTTAAATTAAACAATTTGCAAATTCCTAGACATGTTTCATTAAAAAACGCAACCAGGATAGAAATTCATACTTTTTGTGATGCATCACAAGCTGCTTATGGCGCTTGTGTATACGTAAGAACTAATAGCTCTCAAAATAATCAGATTTTATGTAGATTGTTTCGTGCAAAATCAAAAGTTGCACCATTGAAACCTTTGAGTATCCCAAGACTTGAATTGTGTGCAGCACTTCTTGCAGCTCGATTAACAAATAAAGTAGTAAAATGTACGAATTTTAAATTTAACGATTGCGTTTTATGGAGTGATTCTACAATTACTCTAGCTTGGATAAAAACTCCACCAAATAAATTAAAAAGCTATGTTAGCAATAGAGTATCAGAGATCCAAACACTTACAAAAAACTTTAAATGGAAGCATGTTTCAAAGTAAAGAAAATCCAGCCGATAATTTATCGCGTGGTTTAAATCCTAATGAAATAGAAAAATCTAATTGGTGGTGTGGTCCAAAATGGCTCGCATTAAACCATCGTGATTGGCCAAATGATACAAAACAAACTTTAAGAACTATACCTGAACTTAGAAAAGAAATACAAACGTGTAACAATATGTCTTACATTTCTGAAAATTTTATTAACAAATTTTTAAGTTTAAGCATGTTAAATCGCATTATTGCATATTGCATTCGTTTTAAAACAAACTGTTTAAAGAAAATAAATTCATTGACACCCTTAAACGGTGCATTATCAACAAATGAATTGCAATCAGCTCTAATTTGCATTATAAGAATTGTACAACGAGAATCATTTCCTAACGAATATTTCAAATTATATGAGGCAAAACCCATTTCTCCCAAGAGTAAATTGTTAAATTTGACGCCGTTCATTGATAAAGATGGCTTAATACGTGTCGGAGGAAGAATTCAGAAATCAAAATTATTCCTTCTTACCATCATTTCACTAAATTACTATTTGAATCAGAGCATAAAAGATTACTCCACTCAGGTCGACAACAATTACTATATTCCATAAGAGAGAAATTTTGGCCCCTTTCGGGTAGAAAGAAAACTGTTAGGGAATGCATAACTTGTTTTAAAGTCAAACCCCAATTTATTAACCCAATAATGGGTAATTTACCGGCTGAACGAATCACACCGTGTTTCCCTTTTTTATATTGTGGTGTCGATTATGGCGGGCCATTTTACATTAAAAATCACAAGGGTCGTGGATGCAAGGTCTCTAAAGCTTATATATATTTATTTATATGTTTTGTGACGAAAGCGATTCATATCGAATTAGTTTCAGATTTGTCAACAAATGCATTCATTGCTGCTTTAAGACGCTTTGTCGCTCGTCGTGGCAAACCTACCGAAATTAACTCAGATAATGGTACTAATTTTATTGGTGCAAATAACGAATTGCATGAATTGGGTAAATTTATCACTGGCAACCAAAAGCAATTTGTTAATCAATTAAGTAATGAATGAATAAACTGGAATTTTATTCCTGCTTATTCACCACACATGGGCGGTTTGTGGGAAGCAGGCATTAAATCAGCTAAATTTCATTTAAAACGCGTAGCTAGCAATGCTTCAGTGACCTATGAAGAATTTAGTACTCTTCTAAATCAAATAGAAGCAGTAATTTATTCGCGCCCTTTGAGTCCCATGTCATCTACTCCAAATGATTTGTTGCCTTTAACACCATCACACTTCCTTGTGGGGCGACCACTAACTGAAGTGGCAAATCCTGATGTTAGACACATATCTGAAAGTAGACTGTCAATTTATCAAAAGATTCAACAGTTGCAACAACACTTTTGGTCACGATGGGCCAAGCAGTATATTTCAGAGCTTCAACAACGTCAACGTTGTAAGATCAACTCCAAGAATCTTCAAGTCGACACCATTGTAATTGTCAAGGATGACAATTTACCTCCAATGAATTGGATGCTTGGTAGAGTCCAGCAGCTTCATTTTGGAAAAGATGGCATTGCTCGCGTCGCGACCGTCAAGACATCAAAAGGGCTCATTCGCAGAGCTATATGCAACATCTGTCTGTTACCAGTAGATGGAATTTGTGAAAGTGCTAACCCAAAGAGTTAATGATCAGTTGTGTGGTTATAGTTATGTTAATACCACTGTTAGCAATAAAACTTGGTATTATATTTTGAAGACTGTCGTTTCAAGGCGGGCGGCATGTTGAGATGTTTTAGCTATTTTTGTTAGCCTAGCCTTGATAAAACAATTTTTTGTAATAAATAAATAGTGTTGTCAAGCAGTTGAAAAATTTAGAAAATATAGCATTTGAAGTGTAGTAATTTATATGAAATAAAACTTTCATATAAAGATTCTTCCATCTTCTTCTTCACACTGACATAGAGAAAATTAACTATAAGGACAAGGATATAGAAGAAACATGGAATATTAAAAAAAAAAAAAATAACACAAGCAGCAAAGAATATATGTGGAAGTAGTAAAATGAAAGCTAATAAAAGAATGACGTCCTGGTGGAATGACAAAATAAAAGAGGAAGTAAAAAAGAAAAAGAAAACATGGGTAAAATATCTTAGTAATAGAACATGAAAACTATGATCAATACAAACAACAAAGACGGAAGGTTAAAGAAATAGTAGCACAAGCGAAAGAAAAAAGCTGGGAACAATTTGGAAAACAAATGGAAGACAACAGTAA
This sequence comes from Stenolophus ochropezus, assembly GCA_035578165.1. Taxonomy (NCBI): domain Eukaryota; kingdom Metazoa; phylum Arthropoda; class Insecta; order Coleoptera; family Carabidae; genus Stenolophus; species Stenolophus ochropezus. The sequence continues at coordinate 157,876 of JAQOWZ010000168.1, forward strand.
AGAAAGTCAAAAATTATTTTATAAAACACTGAAATCATTAAGAAATGAGAAGAGGAAAGTAGCAAATACAGTCAAATCCAAAGAAGGTACAATATTAACGGAAGAACAAAATATCATGAACAGATGGAAGCAATATTTCCAAGAGCTATTATTCACAGATGAAGATAATCAGATAGAACCTGTTGAACAAATTCTAACAGACCAGGTAGAAAATGTGAATGAAGACGAAACGCAGGAAATACAAATAGAAGAAGTAAAAGAAGCACTACGAATACTTAAAAATGGTAAAGCAGCAGGGCATGACAAAATTTCGCCAGAAATGTTAAAGTACATAGGGGAAAAGGGCATAGAAATATTGGTAACAATTTTCAACAAAATTTGGAATGGAGATAAAATACCAAACGATTGGGAATTAGCAATAATTGTGCAGATACACAAGAAAGGAAACACTAAAGAATGCAACAACTACAGAGACATATCGTTATTGTGTACGACACTGAAAGTATTTAGGAAAGGACGCAGTAGCCAAGACAGTTAAGGACTTAATACATAAGACTAAGATCACTAACACAAAAACATACATGACATTCATAGATTTAGAAAAAGCGTTTGACAGAGTACAAAGAGAGATAATGTGGAAAATCCTAAAAAGAAAAGGTATAAGCACCAATCTTCTAAATAGTATAAAAGGACTGTATAACAAAAGCACGATCTAGGTAATTAGCCAAAATAGGAAAAGCGAGCTCTTCGAATCAAAGAACGGTTTGAGACAAGGAGGAGTAATGAACCCAGTATTATTTACGATATTTATGGTTGAGATAATAAAGGACTGCGATCAAAAATTCAATAAGATACATGTAGGGTATAGAAATCTACTACCAGTAAAAATATCAATATGTGCTTACGCCGATGACGTAGTAATTATGGCAAACAGCGAGGAAAAAATGCAACAAAATGTTAACACCTGGAACGAAATTATAAAGAAATACAATATGAAAATAAATGCGACTAAAACCAAAATAATGGTTATCTCTAACGAACCAACAACTGCTAATATAACAGTAAATAGTGAAACAATAGAACAAGTTAATAAATTCCAATATTTAGGCATAACAATAGATAGTAACGGCACACAAAATGCTGACATAAACGAAAGAATAATTGAAACAACAAAAATATATCGCGCAATGAAACACAATTTTATAGGAAAAAAAGAAATAAGCAATAAAACAAAAAGGACGGTATTTAACACAATATATAGAGCGATATTGACGTACGGGTGTGAATCATGGATATTGTCAAATAGAACGAAAAGTAAAATACAGGCGATAGAGCTGAAATATCTAAGAAGAGTTAAAGGAGTAACAATGTTAGATAGACTAAGGAATGAAGCCATCAGGGAAGAACTGCAATGCAAACCAATACTAGAATTCATAGAAACAAGACAACTAGCCTGGTGGGGACACATGATACGAATAAACGAAAGTAGACCGGTACGCCAAATGTGGATGACCAACGTTACACCAAAAAGGGGAAGGGGAAGACCAAAGGACACATGGGATAACGTAATAAAGAAAATACTGTCGAAAAGAAACATCCCGATGCAAGAAGCAAGAAGAATCGCAAAGGACAAGAAACAATGGGCAAAATTAGTGCACATGTGAAATTACTGGACATTAAATTATGTAAATTAAATGAAGATTAAGTGAAAATGTATACATCCTACACCAGAGGGTAGAAGGATGACTGACTATATGTATATATATATATATATATATATATATATATATATATATATAAGTCAGATTTTACCTACTCTTGATAAATACCTTGTATATTGTAAGCTACATGGGCTGGATTCTAAAATACCTACCACACTTGAAATAGCAATTTTCTTGTTGCAATATTTTCTTTTAGCTAAAATATGATGAAGAATTATAAAATTCGGGCGAGGAAGTAAATACTTAAATGATTTTTTACATAAATAAAGTCAGATTTTACATACTCTTGATGAATACGTTGTATATTGTAAGCTACATGGGCTGGATTCTAAAATACCTACCACAATTGAAATAGCAATTTTCTTGTTGCAATGTTTTCTTTTAGCTAAAATATGATGAAGAATTATAAAATTCGGGCGCGGAAGCAAATATTTATATGATTTTTTACAAAAATAAAGTCAATTTTACCTATTCTTGAAATGGATATTTTTGTAAAACATTCATATTCATGCTTTAGGATCTATACTATGGATAATTTTAGCATTTGACATGCAAAAGTGGCCAAAACGTGGCACTAATCAGATAATAAACATTAAATTTTCGGGTGTCATTTTAATGAATACGTTGTATATTGTAAGCTACATGGGCTGGATTCTAGTATACCTACCAAACTTCAAATAGCAATTTTCTTGTTGCAATGTTTTTTTTTTATCTAAAATATGATGAAGAATTATAAAATTCGGGCGCGGAAGCAAATATCTATATGATCTTTCAAAAAAATAACGTCAGATTTTACCTATTCTTGATGAATACGCTGTATATTGTAACCTACATGGGCAGGATATTTGAATACCTACAACACTTGAAATAGCAATTTTCTTGTTGCAATGTTTTCTTTTAGCGAAAATATAAGAAAAAATTATAAAATTCGGTCGTGTTAGCAAATATTTATATGATTTTTTACAAAAATAACGTCAGATTTTACCTGTTTTTGAAATTTTTTTTTGTTAAAACATTCATATACATGCTTTAGGATTTATACTATGGATGGTTTTAAGCATTGGACATGCAAAAGTGACCAAAACGTGGGACCAATCAGATAATAAACATTCAATTTTCGGGTTTCATTTTAATGAATACGTTGTATATTGTAAGCTACATGGGCTGGATTCTAGAATACCTATCACACATGAAAAAGAAATTTTCTTGTTGCAATGTTTTCTTTTAGCTAAAATTAGATGACGAATTATAATATTCGGGCGCGGAAGCAAATATTTATATGATTTTTACTAAAATAAAGTCAGATTTTACCTATTCTTGAAAAGGATATTTTTGTTAAAACATTCATATTCATGCTTTAGGATTTATACTATGGATGGTTTTAATCATTGGACATGCAAAAGTGACCAAAACCTGGTACCAATCAGATAATAAACATTCAATTTTCCGGTGTCATTTTAATGATTACGTTATATACTGAAAGCTACATGGGCTGGATTCTAGAATACCTACCACACTTTAAATAGCAATTTTCTTGTTGCAATATTTTCTTTTAGCTAAAATATGATGAAGAATTATAAAATTCGGGCGCGGAAGCAAACATTTATATGATTTTTTACTAAAATAAAGTCAGATTTTACCTACTCTTGATGAATACACTGTACAATGTAAGCTACGTGGGTTGGATTCTAGAATACCTACCACACTGGAAATAGCAATTTTTTTGTTGCAATTTTTTTTTTAGCTAAATTATGATAATGAATTATAAAATTCGGGAGCGGAAGCAAATATTTATATGATTTTTTACAAAAATAAAGTCAGATTGTAACTATTCTTGAAATGGATATTTTTGTTAGAACATTCATATTCATGCTTAAGGATTTATACTATGGATGGTTTTAAGCATTGGACATGCAAAAGTGACCAAAACTTGGTACCAATCAGATAATAAACATTTAATTTTCGGGTGTCATTTTAATGAATACGTTGTATATTGAAAGCTACATGGGCTGGATTCTAGAATACCTACCACACTTGAAATAGCAATTTTTTTGTTGCAATTTTTTTTTAGCTAAATTATGATAAAGAATTATATAATTCGGGAGCGGAAGCAAATATTTATATGATTTTTTACAAAAATAAAGTCAGATTATTCCTATTCTTAAAATTGATATTTTTGTTAAGCATTCATATTCATGCTTTAGGATCTATACTATGGATAGTTTTAAGCATTGGACATGGAAAAGTGACCAAAACGTGGTACCAATCAGATAATAAACACAGAGCTACAATGCTTTTCTTCAAATCTACATGCTATGGCTGTGAATACGCAATTTACCGCCGTACTGTACTTTTTACTAGTTTAAGTTATACATTGGTAAAGAGTCCTAATCATGCTTTAGGATTTATACCATTGATGGTTTTAGCATAGACCAATAAAGTATTATTGCCTCATACCCTCTTAGTGTACGGCGATTTTGACTGTTAACCAATATCTCCCTCGGACGCGTTTTGTTAAATTTTATTATATCACTCAATTTTCGGGTTTCATTTTAAAGAATACGTTGTATATTGTAAGCTACATGGGTTGGATATTAGAATACATACTACACTTGAAATTGCAATTTTTTGTTCTAATGTCTTCTTTTTGCTAAGATATGATGAAGAAACATAAAATTATGGCGCGGAAGCACATATTTATATGATTTTTTACAAAAATAATGTCAGATTTATCCTATTATAAAAATTGATATTTTTGTTAAAACATGAATACAAACTTACTTGTTTTTTAAGTAACAATTGCAATTTCAAATGTGGTAGGTATTCTAGACTTTAGCCGCTATATGTACTGAGACATATGATTCGTACATTTTTATTTATTATTTAGCTAAAATTTTGAGGTCGGTCTCAGTACCGAAGGTAAATCGACGATGATGATTACCAATCAAGCATTATTTCCTTTTTCCTGTACATTGTGCGGCGATTTAAATTGTAACCTACTGTCTGCCTCAAACGCGTAGGACATACTGATGCGGTCTAGTATACTTTTGAAACCGATCGATGGGAGATTTTCCCATATACGAAGAAAGTATTGGAACAGTATATTAGTCTAGAGTGTTGGTAACCTCGGTACTCTCAATGCCCACCTTCAAATTGGCATGCTACGGATGTGAATACCCAATTTACCGGTGTACTATACTTTTACTCGTTTGAGTTATACAATGGTTAAGATTCATATTCATGCTTTAGGATCTTTACCTTTAATGGTTTTAGTATTGGACATGCAAAAGTGAACAAAACGTGGTACCAATCAGATAATAAACACAGAGCTACGTATTTTTAATGCGTAATTTTGTGGCTTAGGTGGTTGAGAAATTTTCAGATGTATTCGACTGGCCCCGCTACGGAGAATTTCGCTGGATTCCCAAGAATAAAACTATTAGATTGGTGTTCATTAACTTCAAATACATCATACATCTAATAAGTACATGTGCAGCAATTTAAAACCTCGTATTTCAATGAGAGGAAAATTTTCATCCAATTATAATTTGCGGCTAAATGGTTCTTCTAATCCATAAAATTTATATTACGAAACATGTTTATAATGCCATTTTGTAAATAATATGTAAAATTTCATTATAAACAACTTTTGTAGTATAAATTTTATGGCTTAAAAGAACCATTAGGCGCAAATTATAATTGTATGAAAAATTTCCTGTCATTGAAATACGAGGCTTTAAATTGCTGCAAATGTACTTACTAGATGTATTTGAAGTTCATAAACACCAATCTGATAGTTTTATTCTTGAGAAGCTAGTGAAATTCCTCGTACGAAGGCAAGCTGAACACATCTGAAAATTCCTAAACCACCTAAGCAACAAAATTATGCAATTTAAAAATAAGTAATAGTAAGCTTTGGCCACTTTTGCATGTCCAATGCAAAACCATCAATGTTATAGATTCTAAAGCATGAATATGAATCTTAACCAATGTATAACTCAAACGAGTAAAAGTACAGTACGCCGGTAATTTGGGTATTCACATCCGTAGCATGCCAATTTGAGGGTAGGTATTGGGAATACCGAGGTTAACAGCACTGTCTACTGGTATACTGTTCCAATACTTTCTTCGTATATGCGAAAATCTTCCATCGATCGGTTCCGAAAATATACTCGACCGCATCAATATTTCCTACGTGTTTGAGGCAGACAGTAGGTAACAGTCCAAATTGACTCGAACTGTACAGGTAAGAGGAAACAAAGTTTTATTGGTCATCATCATCGTCGTTTTACCTTCGGTAGTGGGACCGACCTCAAAATAATAAATAATAATGTATGAATCATATGTCTGAGTACATGTAGCGGCTAAAGTCTAAAATACCTACCAACCTTAAAATTGCAATTGTGACTTAAAAAACAAGTAAGTTTGTATTCATGTTTTAACAAAAATATCAATTTTTAGAATAGGTAAAATCTGACTTTATTTTTGTAAAAATCATATAAATATTAGCTACTGCGCCCTAATTTTTGATTCTTTATCATATTTTAGCTTAAAGAAGACATTGCAACAAAAAAATTGCAATTTCAAGTGTGGTAGGTAGTCTAGAAACCATCCCATGTAGCTTACAATATACAAGGTATTCTATAAAATTAAACCCGAAAATTGAATGATATGATTCCGAAAGTATACAAGACCGCATCTATATTTCCTACCAGTTTTAGGCAGACAGGTAACTGTCCAAATCGCCGCGAACTGTACAGGTAAGAGGAATTAATGCTTTATTGGTAATAGTCATCGTCCATTTACCTTCGGTAGTTGGACCGACCTTAAAATAATAGCAAAATAATAAATACAAATGTATGAATCATATGTCTGAGTACATGTAGCCGCTAAAATCTTGAATACCTACTAACCTTGACATTGCAATCGTAACTTTAAAATCAAGTAAGTTTGTATTCATGTTTTAACAAAAGTGTCATTTTCTAGAATAGGTAAAACCTTTTTTTGTGTTTCCTAAGAATTTTACAATCTATCTAAATATAAGATAATAAGTAAAAATATAACAGCAAATGAATTACATGAGAAGCATTTGTCCACTAACAAAAACTCGAAATATTAACTATATAATGTTAGTTACATCTATCTACTAAATCTAATTGTTTAAAACGTTTTATTCGTCGTATGTCCTCACTGCTGTCTAATAATTTCACTGCACTTGTGTTTGGGTGGACTTCAAGTCTTTTAAGATATTTGGTACTAAATTGTTCGATTGTTTCTTTCAGTGTACACATGTTGAGATCTCTGTGGATGTTTAAATTTGGCACATACCAAGGAGCATTTGTAATTGTTCGGTGGCACTAAGATTAAAAGCGTTGATGTATTTCAATATTGGAGTTGCTTGCTGTTCCCCAGAGTAGTATTCCATACGTCCAGACTGGTTTAAAGATGTTTTTATATATCAGTAGTTTTTTTTCCAGTGACAGTTTAGAGGATCTACTTTAAAGCTTATAGTGTTGCCTGAATATTAGTCCTAGTTGTTTTCTTTTTTTAAGATGTGTTTACGCCATGTTAGTTTTCTATCAAGAAGTATTACTAGATATCTTGTTTCTTCAGTTTGCGCGGTAGCGGTTGGTTGTTGAGAGTTACCGCAGGACACGTACTTTTATTCAAGGTAAAGGTTACATGGACTGATTTGGTTTCGTTGGCGTTTATTCTCCAGATTTTTAGACACTTTTTTATTTTTTTAAGCTGTATTTGAAGAACATGTGAGGCCTCTGCTAGGTAAAATCTGACTTTATTTTTTGTAAAAAATCATATAAATATTTGCTTCCGCGCCCTAATTTTATTATTCTTCATCATATTTTAGCTAAAAGAAAACTTTGCAACAAAAAAATTGCTATTTCAAGTGTGGTAGGTATTCTAGAATCCAGCCCATATAACTTACAATATACAACGTATTCATTGAAATGAAACCGGAAAATTTAATGATATGATAAAATATAACAAAACTCGTCCGAGGCAGACATTGGTTAACAGTCCAAATCACCGTGCACTGTAAGGGTAAGAGGCCATAATACTTTATTGGTCATCATCATCGTCGATTTACCTTCGTTAATGAGACCGACATAAAAAAATAGCAAAATTATAAATAAAGGATGGGATTTTTTTCGACTGTGGTGTAGTGTAGATAAAAAACAATTAATCGAAATTTCAGTCATACAGCGTTTATTCCTACAAAACCGACGTTTCGGTATACACTTATACCTTCATCAGGGTAAGTAGAATCTATAGATTATAATCATGTACACAGCATACATTCGTAGATTCATTCAGTATTACATACATCGTACAAATTTCAAAAAAGCACATACGCATCTAAATTGTCTCACGAACTACAACCGAATTATTATAAATAAAAATGTATGAATCATATGTAAAATTGAATTATAAACAACTTTTGTAGTATAAATTTTATGGTTTAAAAGCACCATTTACCCGCAAATTATAATTGGATGAAAATTTTCCTGTCATTGAAATACGAGGTTTCAAATTGCTACAAATGTACTTATTATATGTATTTGAAGTTCACAAAGACCAATCTCATAGTTTTATTCTTGGGAATTCAGCGAAATTCTCCGTAGCGAGGCGAGCCGAACACATCTGAAAATTCCTCAACCTCCTAAGCCACAAAATTACGCATTTAAAAATACGTAGCTCTTTTGTTTATTATCTGATTGGTACCACGTTTTCATATTCTATATTTACTTTAGTTATTTTTAAAATTTAGATTAGTTTAGTTTTTCATTTTACATATTTTTAAAATTTAGTTAAGTTTATTTTATTATTATTTGCACGAAATTCTGCTTCGGGCAAGCCAAATGGGTTCTGAGCGTCACGCATTAATATTCTTGCAATTCTAGTTTCCTCCTGTACAGCATCAACAAAGTAAGCGAAGAAAAATTGTGCACCGCGAAATGCCATGTTTATAAACAAGAACCTAACCCTACTTCCAAGATAGCGACTTGATATAAAATAGCGACTGTTCGTAGCCAGTTGCTATCCGGTCGCTTGAGATAGCAACGATAATACGCCATCGTATACGTCATACCTGACGTCACGTGCAAGTGCTCAAAAAATCCATTAGATGGCGGTAGTGAAAAAATAGCCACTGGCTATTTAAGCGACACGCTATCTGAATTAGAATAGCCCCCCAGGTAAGAGAAAATAATGCGTTATTGGTAATCATCATCGTCGATTTACCTTCGGTAGTTGGACCGACCTCAAAATAATAACAAAGTAATAAATAAAAATGTACGAATAATATGTAAAATTGAATTATAAACAACTTTTGTAGTATAACTTTTATGGTTTAAAAGCACCATTTAGCTGCAAATTATAATTAGATGAAAATTTTCCTGTCATTGAAATACGAGCTTTTAAATTGCTGCAAATGTACTAATTAGAAATATTTGAAGTTCATGAACACCAATCTGATAGTTTTATTTTTGGGAATCCAGCGAAATTCTCCGTAGCGAGGCGAGCCGAACACATCTGAAAATTCATCAACCACCATGCCACAAAATTACGCATTTAAAAATACGTAGCTCTTGTGTTTATTATCTAATTGGTACCACGTTTTGGTTACTTTGGCATGTCCAATGCTCAAACTATCCATGGTATAGATCCTAAAGCATGAAAATCTTAACCATTGTATAACTCAAACGAGTAAAAGTACAATACGTCGGCAAATTGGGTATTCACATCCGTAGAATGCCGATTTGAAGGAAGGCATTGTGAATTCCGAGATTACTGACACTTTATAATTGTATACTGTTCCAATACTTTCTTCGTATATGTGAAAATCTTCCATCGATCGTTTCCGAAAATATAGATGACCGCATCAATATTTCCTACGCGTTTGAGGCAGACAGTAGGTAACAGTCCAAATCGCCGCGAACTGTACAGGTAAGAGGAAATAAAGCTTTATTGATCATCATCATCGTCCATTTACTTTCGGTAGTAAAACCGACCTCAAAATAATAGCAAAATAATAAATAAAAATGTACGAACCAGATGTCTGAGTCATGTAGCGGCTAAAGTCTAGAATACCTACCAACCTTGAAATTAACTAACAACAATAAACGGAAGATGGAATGATAGTGGGATGTATATATATGATATTGTAAGGTATTTAAGATGGAATTAAATATACTATGTTAATTACTATTGTTTGTGTATAATATCAAGCTTAACCATACAACCAATTTTTGAAGTTATTGCCAACCACTCTATAATTATAAGCATAAAGTATAACGTTGCAGTTATATATATATATATATATATATATATATATATATATATTTATATATATATATATATATATATATATATATAAATAGTCAGTCATCCTTCTACCCTCAGGTGTAGGATGTATACATTTTCACTTAATCTTAATTTAATTTACATAATTTAATGTCCAGTAATTTCACATGTGCACTGATTTTGCCCATTGTTTCTTGTCCTTTGCGTTTCTTCTTGCTTCTTCCATCGGGATGTTTCTTTTCGTCAGTATCTTCTTTATTACGTTATCCCATGTGTCCTTTGGTCTTCCCCTTCCCCTTTTCGGTGTAACGTTGGTCATCCACACTTGGCGTACCGGTCTACTTTAGTTCATTCGTATCATGTGTCCCCACCAGGCTAGTTGTCGTGTTTCTATGAAATCTAGTATTGGTTTGCATTGCAGTTCTTCCCTGATGGCTTCATTCCTTACTCTATCTAACATTGTTACTCCTTTAACTCTTCTTAGATATTTCATCTCTATCGCCTGTATTTTACTTTTCGTTCTATTTGACAATATCCATGATTCACACCCGTACGTCAATATCGCTCTATATATTGTGTTAAATACCGTCATTTTTGTTTTATTGCTTATTTCTTTTTTTCCTATAAAATTGTGTTTCATTGCGTGATATATTTTTGTCGTTTTAATTATTCTTTCGTTTATGTCAGCATCTTGTGTGCCGTTACTATCTATTGTTATGCCTAAATATTGGAATTTATTAACTTGTTCTATTGTATCACTATTTACTGTTATATTAGCAGTTGTTGGTTCGTTAGAGATAACCATTATTTTGGTTTTAGTCGCATTTATTTTCATATTGTATTTCTTTATAATTTCGTTCCAGGTGTTAACATTTTGTTGCATTTTTTCCTCACTGTTTGCCATAATTACTACGTCATCGGCGTAAGCACATATTGATATTTTTACTGGTAGTAGATTTCTATACCCTACATGTATCTTATTGAATTTTTGATCGCACTCCTTTATTATCTCATCCATAAATATCGTAAATAAGACTGGGCTCATTACTCCTCCTTGTCTCAAACCGTTCTTTGATTCGAAGAGCTCGTTTTTCCTATTTTGGCTAATTACGTAGTTCGTGTTTTTGTTATACAGTCCTTTTATAGCATTTGAAAGATTGGTGCTTATACCTTTTCTTTTTAGGATTTTCCACATTATCTCTCTTTGTACTCTCTCAAACGCTTTTTCTAAATCTATGAATGTCATGTATGTTTTTGTGTTAGTGATCTTAGTCTTAGGTATTAAGTCCTTAACTGTGAATATATGGTCTTGGCTACTGCGTCCTTTCCTAAATCCACTTTGTACTTCGGACATTGTTGATTCTATTTTGTTTCTTAATCTTTTTTCTAATATTCTTTCCAATACTTTCAGTGCCGTACACAATAGCGATATGCCTCTGTAGTTGTTGCATTCTTTAGTGTCTCCTTTCTTGTGAATCGGCTAATATTGCTATTGCTAATTCCCAATCGTTTGGTATTTTATCTCCATTCCAAATTTTGTTGAAAATTGTTAACAATATTTCTATGCCCTTTTCCCCCATGTACTTTAACATTTCTGGCGTAATTTTGTCATGCCCTGCTGCTTTACCATTTTTAAGTATTCGTAGTGCTTCTTTTACTTCTTCTATTTGTATTTCCTGCGTTTCGTCTTCATTCACATTTTCTACCTGGTCTGTTAGAATTTGTTCAACAGGTTCTATCTGATTATCTTCATCTGTGAATAATAGCTCTTGGAAATATTGCTTCCATCTGTTCATGATATTTTGTTCTTCCGTTAATATTGTACCTTCTTTGGATTTGACTGTATTTGCTACTTTCCTCTGTTCATTTCTTAATGATTTCAGTGTTTTATAAAATAATTTTTGACTTTCTTTACTGTTGTCTTCCATTTGTTTTCCAAATTGTTCCCAGCTTTTTTCTTTGGCTTGTGCTACTAATTCTTTGACCTTCCGTCTTTGTTGTTTGTATTAATCATAGTTTTCATTTGTTCTATTACTAAGATATTTTACCCATGTTTTCTTTTTCTTTTTTACTACCTCTTTTATTTCCTCATTCCACCAGGACGTCATTCTTTTATTAGCTTTCTTTTTACTACTTCCACATATATTCTTTGCTGCTTGTGTTATTATTTTTTTAAAAATATTCCATGTTTCTTCTATATCCTTGTCCTTATAGTTAATTTTCTCTATGTCAGTTAATCTATTTATTTCTTGTGCATATTTTGTCGCTGTTATTATATCTCTAAGTTTGTATGTTTTTATTGTCTCATATTCTATTATCCTTGTTTCTTCAGTTTTAGTGTTCTCATCTTTACTCATTTTTTTAATTCTTGCTTCTACGAGAAAGTGATCGCTGAAGATTTCTGGACCACTCTGCAATCCTGTACTAAATTCCTTTTTTTGTTTTCCACAAGTATACAGGATGGCTGATTTTTCATTGTCCAGGCCATATCTCCTGAAATATTATATATACAAGAAAAAGCTAAATAGGAAACTTGTGTAACAAGACCTGGTCTATAAAATAGCGTTAACAGATATTTTCCATGGCCTACTGATATGGCGAAAAAATATTTAACTTTGTTTTTTTAAATGGAACACCCTATATGTTTTTACAGAATAAGGTTCTACATCAATTTCTCTTTACAATTATGTATAACAAGTGGGGGTTTGCCTTTAATTTATGCTTAATAATGCAAAATATAAAATTATATAAGTCGGCTGTGTTTTCTCATTGTTAATCATTATTTTTTTTTATAAATCTGATACAAGTGTTTATTAGAAGTGTTTTATGGTTTTTATTTAATTATTATTTGATTTGTGAAAACAGCAGAGCATATCAACATTTTCACTATTTGTGAAATTCGTTTTTTTGTAAATACGAAGTACAACACCTTTTCAACAAATAAATACTTCTGTCTGTTTCTTGGCAGTTGTCTACAGGTATAAACAATAAAATAATTGCAAATCACAGCCGTCTCACATAATTTTTTTTTACATTATTAAGCATAAATTAAAGGCAAACCTTCAGTTGTTTTACATAATTGTAAAGAGAAATTGATGTAGAATCTTATTCCGTAAAAACATACAGGGTGTTCCATTTAAAAAACCAAAGTTAAATATATTTCCGCCAAATCAGTAGGCCTTGGAAAACATCTGTTAACGCTATTTTATATGCAAGGTCTTATTACAGAAGTTTCCTATTTAGCTTTTTCTTGTATATTAAATATTTCAGGAGATATGGCCTGGACAATGAAAAATCAGCCACCCTGTATAGTCTATTATTGATCTATCTTCTTCTCTTGGCCCTTGTCTTGTGTATTTATGTACATTTTTATGTTGAAAAAACGTATTAGTAATTAACAAGTCATTTAATATACAGTAGTCTATCAGTCTTCTTCCGTTATTATTTCTTCGGTTTTCTCCATATATCCCCACTGTATTTGCAGTGTTTTCATCTCGTATGCCTACTCTTCCATTAAAGTCTCCGATTACATAAATTTCCCCTTTACTATTCTCTGTAACTAAATTTAATTCTTCCCAAAATTTGTCTTTTATGTCAACTAACTCATCTTCATCCGGTCCATATATTATTATTATTGTTTTTCACTTTCTTTTTCAATTTTCAACTCGATTTTTAGGATCCTCTCACTACATCCTTCCCAGGACTGCACGTAGTTCATTAAATTTTTATTTACTAGGCAAGCTACTCCTGCTACTGCTCTATTTTCTTTCGGCACTCCACTGTAAATCAACATATGCCCATTATCTATAATTATTTCTCCCTTACCTTTCTTTTTTGTTTCTGTTATTCCTAATATATCTATATTTAATTTATTAAATTCATCGTACAGTTCATGTTCTTTCCCATTCATACTTCTAACATTCCACGTTGCTAGTTTCCAAATACTTTTCTTTTTATGAGTATTCATGTCGGTCGTCGCCTGTATATCAGTCCTAGATTTTTTATTCCCATTTATGTTCTTGAGTTTTTTGGATCGTGATTCGGTTCTGTCTCTGTTTTTGTTTTTTCCAATTTATTAGTATTCTCATTCCATACATATTTTTCTCCGTCTATAATTAGATGTTGGTACTTAATTTTTACTTGTTTGTTGGCTTGTTTATCGTTATATGCTAATTTTCTAATTGTTTTTTGTATGTCTTGTTCCCTTTTTGTCATATCATTATTTATATAAACTTTACTGTATACGCCTCTCTTTAATTTTGATTTATTTTTAAAGATTTCAATCTTTTCTTCCAAGCTTTCTATTTCTGCCATGACTATGTGATGCTTGATCTTTACTGCTTTCATTACTTTAGCGTTAACTTGCATTTGTAAAAACATAAAGCATTCTAGTTTTTTTTATGATCTCTGTCTCATTATTTTCGACTATTTTTAATCCGCTAATTATTATGTTATGTCTTCTACTTGCTTTGTCTATCCTTTCCAGTCTGTTGTTCATTTGATCTAGAAGATCCACCCGTTTTTTAAGATGTTCTATTTCCTTCTTCATAACAATATTTTCTTCCATAACCTTACTTATTGCATCTTTGTATTTTTGGTTTTCTCTGCGTACTTCTTTAATTTCCTGTAACAAAGTGTTCATTAGCTCTTTCATGTCTGCCATGTCGTTGGACTTATCTGTTTTTGTGGGGGTCCTTAATGTTTTTTTACTTCTTTTGAAAAATCCGTCCTGTTGCCCTTCACGTTTGCGTTTACTGTCTGATTCGCTGTCTGATTCACGTGTAGACATAATAAGTTGCCTAACTTAAGGCGCAAAGTCGCTACGTTGACGGCGATAGAAGCAAGCCCAGATCGACTCTTCAGAAGCTAACTTCTCTCCTGTCACGTAGCACTTCTTGCTTTATCTTTATTTTTTTCTTATCTCCGGTCAACGTCTCTTAAGATAATAACTGGCGATGCAGTATTGTTGTTGATACACACGGAGAATCAGCTGTTCGTAATAAATTGCTCGTGGTATACCCTTTTAGAGTTCAAAACCACGGAGCTCACACACGTGCACACTTCCCTGTCAACACTTCACACCAGATTTTATATATGTATGTATATATATGGGTAAGAATACATATGATATTTTAAGGCATTTAAGATGGAATTGAAGATATTATGATAAATACATTTGTTTGTGTATAATATCAAGTTTAACTATACAACCCATATTTAAAATTATTATTGTCAACAATCTATAATTTTAAGCGTAAAGTATAAAAATGGACTTACACAGAATAATTTAAGAACGAATTGAAGATATTATGTTAAATACATTTTTTTGTGTATAATATCAAGCTTAACCATACAACTCTTATTTGAAGTTATTGCCAACCACTCTATAATTATACGCATAAAGTATCAAATTGCACTTATACAGAAATATGATGATTAATTTAGAATGTCACTTTATATATCACGTAAAGTGCCGAGCGAGTTGAATGTGGTCTCGCCAATTTTCATACAACTGTGTCTCGCTGGGCATAAGATTAAAATCAGCCGAACGAGACCGTACTGGTGCTGCAAATCAATGTGTCGCATATGGAAATGTAAAGTAGGTGGCCTGGTAGTCCTGAGAATATATTTGGCCTGTGTTTATGTTGCATCACTATGGTCTCGCTTGGCCTAAACTCTTAGTTTGATATATTGGAGGAAAACGAAATAAGCCTGGCAGACCCAATTTTTTTCTTATCATGGTGGCACTTTACGTGATATAGATAAGTATACATATGATATTGTAAGGCATTTAAGATGGAATTGAGGATATTATGTTAAATACATTTGTTTTTGTATAACATCAAACTTAACCATACAACCAATATTTGAAGTTATTGCCAACCACTCTAAATTATAATCATAAAGTATAAAGTTGATAAAGACCTTACATAGAAAAACGATGATTAATTTAGATTGTCATTTTACATATAGGTTAGTATACATATGATATTGTAAGATATTTAAGATGGAATTGAAGATATTATGTTAATTACATTTGTTTGTATATAATATCAAGCTTAACCTTACAACCCATATTTGAAGTTATTGCCAACCACTCTATAATTATAAGCAAAAGGTATTAAGTTGCACTTAGACATAAAAATAAAATACATTTGTTTGTATATAGTATCAAGCTTTACCATACAACCCATATTTGAAGTTATTGTCAACAATCTATAATTTTCAGCATAAAGTAAAGAGTTGGACAGAAAAATGATTATTAATTTAAATGGTCATTTTATATATAGCTTAGTATAGATATGATATTGTAAGACATTTAAGATGGAATTGAATATTTTATGTTAAATACATTTGTTTGTGTATAATGTCAAGCTTAATCGTACAACCCATATTTGAAATTATCGCCGACAATCTATTGCCAACAATTTATAACATTAAGCATAAAGAATAAAGTTAGGCTTAGTCAGAAAAATGATGATTAATTTTTATTGTCATTTTACATATAGGTTAGTATACATATAATATTGTAAGACATATAACATGGAATTGAAGATATTATGTTAAATACATTTGAAGTTATTGCCAACCACTCAATAATTATAAGAATAAAGCATAATGTTGCACTTAGACAGAAAAGTGATATTTATTCTAGATTGTCATTTTAATTATAGGTTAGTATACATATAATATTGTAAGGCATTTATGATAGAATTGAAGATATCATGTTAAATACATTAGTTTGTGTATAATATCAAGCTTAACCATACAACCCATATTTGAAGTTATTGCCAACCACTCTATAATTATAAGCATAACGTAAAAAGTTGCACTTAGACAAAAAAAATGATGATTAATTTAGGTTGTCATTTTATATATAGGCAAGTATACAAATTATAAAACGTAACTACTATAAGAATGCTGACTTAGTGTTAAGTTATAAAGTTTCAACAAGATGAGTATAAAATGTAATGTAACCCCTGTAGACAGGCTAGTTCTTATATTGTAATCATGCTAGATAGTTGTATCTCAGAAATAAATACTTTTTAAAAACAATTTTTAAAAGTTGAATAACATAATTGGCGCAGTCGGTAGGATTAGCCAACAATCAGTTTGTAACAGATAAACAAATCAAAGTTACTCATCTAATTGCCGTATTTCTATACGCAAATTGGCTAACCAACAACTCCACATCTGAGAAAATATTACTTTATCTCACGGCTAAACAGTGCCTATCAGAGGACTATTCATACGTCCCATCAGAGGACTAATCATACCTCCCGTCAGAGACCTTCTTTGCTGTCCGATCGACGATCGAACACGAGAATCCAAACTACAAGCTTCAAGAACTTTACATCTCGTCTACTCCTGAGTCTACGAGAAGCAGTTCGAGTACCCCATTAAAGAACTTTTTGCAATGAAAACTATAGTCATAAGTTTACAATTGTAAGTAAAAAAATTTCTTATATAACTCACAGGGCACTCTTTTAACAATTGTTAGTAATAAAGAATATAAGTCCCAACACGAGACAATAATTCATGTCAGATTCTGATAACGAAGAATTTGTAAATATTGTTTAAAATAGTATTAATAGAATTATACTAAATCCAGTAAGACAATCTTACCGAAACCAATATGACTTCTTTACAAGATATTAAATGTTATGTCGAAATGATCCTAACATATGAAGGGGACATAACAACCCTTAATAATTTCATTCAAGCCGTGGATGAAACATATATCATCCTAAATAAGTTACAAATAACAGCAGCAAAAAAAAAGATTTTGCTTTTAATTTAATAAAAAATAGATTAATAAACAATGCGAAAATGATTGTTTCACAAAATAAATTCACAAATTGGGAAGAATTAAAAATGTACTTGACTACTAATTTCTCAGACAGAACAACTGCCGAGACATTACTAGGAGAATTATTTGAAACTAAATACAAGCAAATACAGAAGTTACACTGAAAGCAATGTTAGACAAATTTAAAATATATAAATCAAAAATACTTGCAAAAGATTATAATTTAGAACAAAAGAACGCGATTGTTCATGAAAACTAAAAAGCGATCGTAAACAAATTTATGTCATTATTACCGCCTATTATAAAAGGATATTTTATAGTGAAATAACCTTCAACCTTAGAGCAATGCGATTTATTATTAAAAAATGAATTTAGCTACGCAAATTCTTTACAATGACAAGAAACGACAACAAACCAAATACAAGCACTTCAAAAAATTTAAATTTCAATGTCAATCCTCCACCCAGACAATTTCGTGGACAATAATTCCCTTCAAAACCAATCAATGTCTACAAACAACCAAGTCCAGCCCCTAATCGGTTCTCAAGACAAAATTTAGTAAATAGTAACGAAACACGTAAATTCTAACCTCAAACAATGCCATTACAAACACGGAGTACGCAGCCTATGACAACTTCAACAATTAAACAAAATTTTAATACTAAAATCGAAAATGAAAATGTCAACCCTGAATAACAAAATTTTGAAGAATACGAAGAAGAAATTATCGATGAAGACGATAGAGGAAAGCCCAGAAACACTAGAACAAAATACGTAATGACTTCTAAATTAAAATCTATTCCTTTAATAAGATTTAACGATTACCTTATATTAACTGATTCTGGTTCCGATATAAATTTAATTTCTCCAACTAATGTTAAACAAAGAAATTTAAAAATTATTCAGAAACAAATTACTTTCAAAACAGCCCAAAAAATGCAAAAATTTTGTTGAAATAGAAATTTAAGGGAAAACTTTTAAATACTTAATACATGAATTTCATAAAGAAAGTAATATGTTATTTGGCGTAAAAATATTAGAACATTATAATGCTTTAATGGACTGTAAAAATAAAATTATAACACTCGAAAATTTATATTTTTATCTTCACAAATATTAAATATCTCTTTTATATAATTCATACACAAACATCTCACTTATGAACAAAAAGAAATAATTAAAACTTTATTAGAAAAATATTCAGATTTATTTCCAAACCCAGACGAAGAACTATGCGTCACAGACACTACTACGCATAAAATTCGAGAAACAGACGATTCACCGGTTTTTCAAAAAAATATAGACTCCCACAAATATACGAAAAAGACATTAAAGAACATATTTAAAATTTATTAAAAACTAAAGTAATTCAAAAATCAAAAAGCCCATATAATTCACCGATATGGATAGTGCTAAAAAAGAGTGATGCATCAGGCAAACGCAAAATAAGATTAGTAATAGACTTTCGCAAACTAAACCAAAAAACAATTGAAGACAAATTTCCTTTACCCAATATCGACTCATTATTAGATCACATTGGCACACCAAATTTCTTTACCACGTTATATTTGCACTCGGGTTTTCACCAAATACCGTATGCCTTTCGGGTTAATCAACGCACCGGCAATATTTCAGAGGATGATGAACGAAATACTCGCAGAATATATTAACAAAATTTGCTTAGTCTACATGGACGACATAATCATATTTGGAAATACATTACAAGAACACTTAGAAAACATTGAAAAAATATTTAAAAAGTTACAAGATGCAAATTTAAAAATACAGATCGATAAATCCAAATTTTTGAAGACTGAAACCGAATATTTAAGATTTATAATATCTCAGGAAGGACTTCAACCAAATAAAAAGAAAATTGACGAAATTGAAAAAATAATGATCCCTAAAACAGTTAAAGAAATCAAATCTTTCCTCGGAAAACTTTCTTGGTATAGACGCTTTATTCCAAATTTTGCAAAATTCACTAAATCTTTTACAGAATGCCTAAAAAAGAGTAAACAAACAGATATTACAAATAAAGAGTATCAAGATTCATTTACAACTGCCAAAGAATTGATAAGTAACCCCCCAATATTAGAATTCCCGGATTTTCAAAAAAAATTATGTTTATTACGGACGCTTCTGATTACGCAATGGGATTAGTAATTTCACAAGTTATAAACGGACAAGAGAAACCTATCGCCTACGCATCAAAAACATTCAATTCAGCAAAACAAAATAATGGTACTGTCGAAAAAGAATTAAAATTAATTATGTGGTCCGTAAATAATTTTAAACTATATCTATTTGACAGAAAATTCACTATTCGCACGGATCACAAACCCCTTACTTGGTTGTTCTCAATGAAAAACGCAAATCAAAAACTTATGCGATGGAAAGTAGAATTAGATGAATACAATTTTGACATCGAGTGTTTACCAGGAAAAACAAACAAAATTGCAGATTTCTTATCAAGACAAAGAGAACCATTTAAAATCATAAAAAATATGGAAACATAACTCTGACATATTCGCACACTGCATATCAAAAGACTTCAAATTTTCTAAAGGTCTTAGCAGACAAATAAATTTAAAATATGACAGTAAAAATTATTGTGAAAGAAATTACAACAATAAAAATATTCAAAATATAGAAAATAAAATAATTTTACATTTAATTACAAAAGATATTCATTTAGAAAACGTAACCCGAAAATACTTTAAGAAAACACTAACTGAATTACAAGACTATTTAATAAAAAACGATAAATATGAAATTAATATTCCATATTTATCATGTGGACATGATAATTTGAAAAAACAGAATTAATAAAAATCTTAGAAGAAATATTTAATAACACTGAAATACAAATAAATTTGTATGAACAATTACAAAATTATAGTTTGGAAACAGACGAATTAGATCAAATAATAAACAAATCAGTGGTCTCAATTTATAGTAACGTCAGAGATGAAAAACAAAGCATAGACGTGAATTAATCAGAATCCGGAAACACAATTCTTAGTTCGAATGAAAACGCAGCTAATGGAATAAAATTTGTAGACAATAGAATAAATATAGCAAAAAAAACAAATTGTATTTCACATTTCTAAAAAACCATTTGAAATAGAAATAAAAAAATATTAAACCATCAAAAACAAGGATTTACAATAAATATTAACATAGATAAAATAGAAGAACAATTATTAGAAACATTAAAAAATTGTATAGTGCCAAAAATTAAATCCTTAATATTAATTCCCAAACAATACGAACAAACCCTAAATGAAATAATTCAAAACAAATTTGAATCAAATACGATAAATTTAATAAAATGCAATAAATTTGTGGAAGATGTTGAGAACGAGGAAAAACATACACAAATAATTTTTGACAATCATAACGGATATTTAAATCATCGGGGAATAATGGCAACTTATAATGAACTCAAAGAAAAATATTTCTAGCCCAACATGCTTAACGATATTACAGATATTATTAATCAATGCAGAATATGTAAAGAAAACAAATATGATCGACACTCTATACAACTAAATGACAATCTAACCCCTACACCAAAAACGCCTTTTGAAATTATAATTATAGAACTTCTCACACTAAATAAAGAATATTTCATTACTATAATTGACCAGTTTTCGAAATTTGGATTCATCCATCCTACCTTCAATAAAACTGGAAAAGAAACAATGTTAATAATCAAAGAATTTATAAAAACTTACAAAAAACTAAATATAATCATCGCAGATCATGGAATAGAATTTAACAATGCTTTAGTAAAAAATTATTGTAATAATCACGATATAAAATTACACATAACCTAAAAATAATAACAAGCAAACCGTAACAAATTTTACATCGAGTAAAACTGCAACCACGAAAACACCTAAGGACCGCAGAAGTTACCAACTAGGCGTACAAAGATGGGAGATGACGAACGTAAATTCACTATAAGTTCCAGTGTCAGCAACATAAGTGATAATATGGTCTTCAGTAAAAGTAGGAAGACATCGAGATCACCAGTTGCTAAACGAAAAGTCATAGACTCAGAAGAAAATGAAATAGAAAAGATGCTAATAACAATAAACGAGAAGATAAAATCGATAAAGAAGGAAAACAAACAACACAGAGACGAAACTCAAGAATTACGGACAGAAATACGAGAAGAAATGCAGGAATTACATAAAGGTTTTCATGAAGTAATAAATTCATTAAAACAAAAAGTCAAAGATCTAAAAACAAAAGAAAAATTGATGACAGAGGAAATAAAGGTTTTAAAAGGGAAAATAATAACTTTAGAAACAATGGAAGAGAAGAAAGAAAATATTGAAAAACGTAACAATATCGTAATTAAGGGAGAAACTTATAGAAAACAAATTAGGAATAGATATCAGAGTTAAAGAAAACTATAAGAAAGGAAAATAGGATAAAAATGTTACCATTGACAGAATAGAGAATTGGGAAGATAAAATAAATATATTAAAAAATAAAAACAAACTTACAGGGACAAAAATTTACATAGAAAGTGAAATGACTAATAAAGAGATGCAAATACAAAAAAAAATCTTAAAAATGGCGAAAGATGAGAAAAATAAAGGAAATAGTATAAGAATAGTGTATAAAAAACTGAAAATAAATGACACTTGGTATATATGGGATGAAGAGAAGATGAATATAGAAAAACAGGAAGATAAAGCTCCAAAGAACTTAAGCAACTAACAATGGAGAACGAGGATGGCAATATTGAATACGGAAAGCGAGGAAAAGGATATAAAGATAAGGGAAAGGCAATAAATACAATTAAAACAAAAAAAATAAATAGAAAAAAGAACAAAATGTTAAAATTTAGTACATGGAATATAAGAACGATGCTCCAGCTAGGAAAGATGGAAGAAGTAGCGCAAGAATTGAAAAGATATGATATTAATCTGGCAGCGATTCAGGAAACAAGATGGGGCGATGAAGGTATAATCAAGAAGAATTACTATACAACATTATAGATAAACAGGGGAAATATGTGGTAGCATTCATAGTTTTAAAAAAATTAAAAGAAAAAATAATAGAATTTAAAGCAATTAATGAAAGGTTGGCATACATTAGAATAGAAGGATCACCTGCCAACATATCGATATTAAATGTGTATGCACCTACGGAGAATGCAACAAATGAAAGGAAAGAAGATTTTTATGAAAATTTGGAAGAGGAAATTGAAAAAATACCGAAGGAAGACCTAAGCATTATAATGGGTGACTTTAATGGACAGATAGGAAGAGAGAACTACATACAACAAGTCGCAGGTACACACACAATACATGAAAGGACAAATGATAATGGGCAAATGTTATGTGAATTAGCAATGAAGACTAACATGATAATAAGTAGCACGAAGTATAAACACCCCAAAAAACATAAAGTAACATGGACAGCACCAGACAATAATACTCAAACACAAATAGACCACGTACTAGTAACGAAAAGGAGGCAATCTTCGATACTAAACGTAAGGACATACAGAGGAGCATGTGCCGACTCGGATCACTACATGGTAACAACAAAGATACGTAACAAAGTTAAAACAGGTGATAGAAAAGAAATAACGAGAAATAAATGGAATATAGAAAATATAAACAATGAAAGCTCGAGAGAGAAATACGAAGAGGAGGTAGAAAAAAACATAAAAAAGGAAGAACGTAAAATGAAAGATATAGAAAAAAATGGTGCTGGATAAAAAGATGTATTAACGACGCTGCTCAAAAATGGATAGGACATGAAAATAAGAATGCAAAAAATAAAAAAAGCCTGGTTTATTGAAGAAATTAAAATAATGCTTGATGAAAAGAGAAACGCAAGATTAACATATTTAAGAACAAATAAAAAAGAGGACAAAGAGAAATATGAGAAAAAAAGAAAGGAATGTAATAAAATTATTAGGAAAAATAAAAGAATATCAATAGAAAATACAATAAAAAATATTGAGAATGAAAGAGCAAACAGAAACACAAAAAGATTTTATAAGGATTGTGACGATCACTTGGGCCGCTGCGGGATGTTGTTGGTCCGCGATGTCGTGGGTTCTCTCGCAGGATGTCGGGTTGTTCTCGGGCGCCAATCTGCGGAACCTGCGAGGAAAGTGACGTGTGCCACGGGAGCTCTAGGTCGGTCGGGCCAAGGTTTAGCACAGACAGACAAAAGTAAGTTTAATAGTTTATTGTACTAAAATTACTACACCTAGTGTTTTACTGAGCCGTAGGAAGTGAACTAGTGACAAACTACTCGCGGTTCTACTCAGCCGTCGACGGAGTTCGCGGTGGGGAACCACCAACGGGTCTTCTCCGATAACTACGGAACGTATAGCAATGAGAAGAGAGAAAAAAAACTACTAAGTTAAAATGCGGATCTGCCCGACAGCCGTAGAAACACGCGGTGGTAACCACCCACGGAGTTTCCCTTTAGGCGTGGAATGCAGCGAGCTGAAGGCTCTAAGGAACGGCGGTAGAAGCTACCAACCTGTATCCTCTGGCAGCAGCGGAATTCAAGAAAAATGCAAAAATAAACAAGCAACTTACAACAAGACTCGATTCGGAACAGAACGGTGCGGAAACGGACTGGAACTCTTCTCGGCTGACTGTTAGACGTTATAGTCGTCGTAGACTGAGTCGTGAGTCGTCATAGACTGAAGAAATACGGCCCCGGCAGTCGTATTTATACCCGAAATTTAATTAATCCTGTAGCTACTGATTTTAAAGTGAGACAGATTGACTTTAAGTATTGTTATTTTCGTTTAATAAATTGATTTTTATTTTAAAAATTCGCAAAATCACTTCCCTTAGCTTTACAGAGTTTTGTATTGTATTTGATCTGATTTACATATTTTATAAAAATATATCATGGGAATTCGGTCCTCCGAAGCGTTTTGTGTTTGAAGGTTGGCAGTACTGCGGTCGCGCGCACGCGCTGGCGCGGCGAACAGGTGTTTTTGTGAAAATTTGAAAACTGGAAAAATAACAAGAAAAGATACAGAAAAGTAACAGCGGTAAGTGTTAAAATGTATTTATTATTGTTTCCCCAAGTGCTGTGGTTGTAGGTTACATATTGGTGTAAGTTTAGACCCACGTGTTCTTGAGGTTATGTCTCCGGCCATGTGCGTTTTACAAATGTGTTTCCCGGCGACTATTCGGGAATCCGGCAGACGGTTGGAGATGTCGCACCGCCTCCTGGAGGTGTTTCCAGCGGTTAGCGGCGACTGGTTTCGACGGCGGGTTCGCTTGACCTGGTGTGCGGTCCGGACCTCGTGAAGTCGGTGTTGTGACCTGGTGGAGCGACGAGGAAGGCAGGTACGTGAGCATTGTGACGAGCACTTCGTCACAGGATATAAAAGAACAAACGAAATATAGAAGACCAAGACAAATGGGATAAAGGATAAAAATAGGCAACTAGCAGAATCTGAAGAACACTACAAAAAGGTATGGATAGATTATTTTAAGAAACTACTCACAGAAGAGGAACAGGAAATAAAAAGTGAATTACCAGAAGAAAACGAAAAACACAGCAGAACCAACTCTAGAGGAAGTAAAAGATATTATACAAAATAGTCGCAACGGTAAAACACCTGGAAGCGACAATATTAATATGAAATTATTAAAGTACAGAGGCGAAGCAATACAGAAACACATCCATGAACTTATAGTAAAAATATGGAGGGAGGAAGAAATGCCGAAAGAATGGGAAACAGGACAAGTTGTAACATGACATAAGAAAGGAAGGCAACAAATATGCGAAAACTACAGAGGAATCATGTTACTGAACGCTACCTATAAAATAATGTCAACAATAATACAAAGAAGAATAACAAATGAATCAGAAAGAATTATCGAAAATTATCAATGTGGTTTTATGAAAGGAAAATCTACCACGGACGCAATACATATTATTAAACAGATATTGGAAAAAACACTTGAGTATAACATACACACCGAGATTCTGTTCATTGACTTCAGGCAAGCCTTTCACTCAATTAAAAGACAGCAACTAATGAAAGCTTTAAAAGAACTACAAATACCAATCAAATTAAGAAGATTGATAGCAATGACTATGAAAACATCAAAAATACGAATTAAAACACGAAAAGGAGAAACGGAAGATATATTAACAAATAAAGGTGTAAAACAAGGTGATGCCATATCTGCCACATTATTTAATTTAGCACTGGAATATATCATGAGAAAAGTAAAGAAAGCAACCCTCAGAACAGGGGAAAGTCAAATAATAGCATATGCAGACGACATAGTAATAATAACGAAAAACAGAAATGTAATGAGAAAAATGCTAGAGGAGATAGTAAAGGAAGGAAAGAAAATAGGACTACAAATAAACCAAAAAAAAACTAAAATAATGGTAATGGGAAAAGAAGTGCAAGACAAGACTATTAAAATAGGAAAATCAGAGTTTGAACAAGTAAACAAATTCAAATACTTAGGTGTAATGTTAACAAATAGAGGCGAAAGAGAAGAAGAAATAACAGAAAAAATAGCTGCCACAAATAGGGCTTTCCAAGCCAACAAAAAATTACTACGAAACGGAATTGTAAGCAAGACAACAGAAATGAGAGTATATAGAATAATAATAAGACCAATAGCATTATACGTAGCTGAAATAATGACATTTACGAAGAAGGACAAAGAAAAATTAAGAATAATAGAAAGGAAAATAATAAGAACGATACTGAGACCTAAGAAGATATCCGATAATTAATACAGAGTAAGAATGAACCATGAGATTGACAACGAATTAAAAAAAGAAGATATAATAAAAATACCACGTAAGCAGAGCTGACGAAAAAGAACCAATAAAAGTAATCATGCAATGGAGCCTTGGAAGTAAGAAAAGAAGAGGAAGACCCAGATCAACATGGATAGCAAAAGTAGAAGAAGATTTAAGGAAAGCGGGAATTAACAACTGGGAAAATAAAACAAGAGATAGGAAGAAATGGAACATAATAGCGAAGAATATTTAATAAATAACTGATACGGTGTCCGATCTCCTCCAAAAAAGGATCTAGAAAGCTTAAGTAAAAGCGGTGCAACTCCACAACGGAGTGTTAAACTACTATATATATATATATATATATATATATATATATATATATATATATATATATGTATATATATATATATATATTTATATATATATATATATATATATATATATAACTACTATAAGAATGCTGACTTAGTGTTATATTATAAACATTCCACAAGATGAGTATAAAATGTAATGTAACCCCTGTAGACAGGCTAGTTCTCATATTGTAATCATGCTAGATAGTTGTATCTCAGAAATAAATACTTTTAAAAACAATTTTTAAATGTTGAATAATATAATTTACATATGATATTGTAGGGCATTTAAGATGGAATTGAAGATATTATGTTAAATACATTTGTTTGAGTAGAATAACAAGCTTAACCATAAAACCCATATTTAAAATTATTGTCAACAATCTATAATTTTCATCATAAAGTATAAAGTTAGATTTAGACAGAAAAATGATGATTAATTTAGATTGTTATTTTATATATATATATATATATATATATATATATATATATATATATATATATATATATATATATATATATATATGTATATATAAATTATGTAGACGCCCATCCCTTATTGCATCATTTTATGTAAGTTTCCACTCTGTAACATTAAACCCTACACAGCATAAACATCATACGACACAAAGGTAATAAATAGACCAACTCTACTAGAATCCGTTAGAATATGTAAGTCTGTAGAATAATTAACTTCGTATTATTCTAGTTGTATCTTGTATGTTAAATAAAAACATTTTAAAAACATTAAATCATATTTCATTGATTTAATTGGCGCAGTCGGTAGGATTGCTGAAAGAATTTTACTTCGAAGACCTAATAAATTAGTGTCCAATTCGTTTAAAAGTGAAGTCGTCACTTTTAAGTGTTTATTCGGCATCCGAATCATCGTTCTCCAGAGTGTTATAAAAATCTGAAGTAAGAACAGATTTTACAGTCAAAACACAATCGCAAGTGCAACAGACATCTACAAAAACTGCATAACCTCCGACGAAGAAAGGCTCAACATATCGTCGTTAATTCCGTGAGTTCCGAGAGGCCTGACCACCGAGAGTATATCGGCTGCAGACGGCTCCTTCACCCACTGAGCGAACATCAGTGACAACCAAACTTTCGTCTCCTGGACACCTAGACCATGAAGTTGGCCTTCATCAACTCAATTCTAGTGTTACTGTGAGTTATTATTCAAAACTTTATTATAACTATTTTTGAATTGCTGTACGAATCACTGATTAACAAATTAACGTAGCATCAATTGTAATTTGCATAACCCAATTTTATTAAGAAATTACTGTTATAATTATTATAAAACAAAAAACACGTAACAATGCCCAACAACACAATTGTACAACCCGTTACACTTAATCCCTTACCCAAAATTCCTTTAGAAATCAAGGAATTAATAGAAATAATACCCGAGTACGATGGAAGTACGGGCACATTAGCTCATTTTATAAATATGTGCGATGAAATTCTCGAAAAAATCGACAAACAAAACTTATCAATAATTGTAAAACGAATTACCTTACACACTATTAGAAAGAAAATTATTAAAGACGCAAACATAAAACTAGCGATAAAAACATATCAAGATTGGAAATCCTTAAAAGACCTTTTAATTGAGGAGTACGGAGACAAGAGAAACGAAGTACACTTCCTCACCGAACTATCACACTTAGAACAGAAACACAATGAAGATATTTTCAGCTATTTTGATAAATATGAAGATATTTACAACAGACTTATCAGCTTATTAAAATTGAATTTTAGCAATAATTCAGAAAATATTATAATATTTATGTCTTCATATGCTTCACACAATTTCATAATAAACTATAGAGAGCCATATAGAAGTCAGTTGGCTGCTCGAAATCCAAAATCTTTAAGTGATATTCAGAATTTAATCAAAAATGACTTCCAGTACATTCACACAAACATACACAAGCAGAACACTATCAAACCGAAGATAAACGTTCCAACACCTGTTTACAAACCTGCAACACAAAACCAAAAACCAAATTTAAATCCAAATCAATTCCAACATCGATCACCAATGTTCCGCTATCCTCAACAACAACGAAACTTCCCGAATCAATCAATACATCCAAAACCAAAGAGCTAAATAAAGTTGTTAAAGAATTTGAAAACTTGATTATTGACGACGACAAAAACTTAACTTTTACTAATGTTATAAAACACAAAATTATGACAAGCGACGAAAATCCAGTTTATCAAAGATCATACAAATATCCAATTATTTACAAGAAAGAAGTTGACAAATAAATTAATAAATTATTAGATCAAGAAATAATTAGACATTCATACTCTCCTTGGAGTAGTCCAATATGGATTGTTCCGAAAAAACAGGATGCTTCGGGTGAAAACAAATTTCGTATGGTTATAGATTACCGTAAATTAAATTCTAAAACGATTGATGACAAATTTCTGATACCTGACATCGCGGATATTTTAGACCAACTTGGTAAATGTAACTATTTCACTACAATTGATTTAAAAAGCGGATTTCACCAAATTGAAATGGATTCTGACTCAATAGAAAAAACTGCCTTTTCAACTGATCAAGGACATTTTGAATTTCTTAGAATGCCTTTTGGTCTCAAAAACGCACCAAGTACATTTCAGAGACTAATAAATTTTGTTTTAAAAGACCTCATTAATAAAATATGTTTCGTTTATTTAGATGACATAATAATATTAGGCAAATCATTACAAGAACACATTCAAAATATCAAAATTGTTTTCCAAAGACTAATGCCCGGTTTTATAAACAAAAATTTAATCTCGGATTTCAAATTTCGGGTTTATATATAACTTTGGATTAAATATAATCGCGTTTTATAAAGATATTAGAAGAGCGAATTACGAAACTCGGATTAAATAAAGAGCTAATTGTGAATTTACCAGAAATGTAAGTCAATTGTCAGCTGTCAGTAGAGCACACAGTAGAGCAACGGTTACCAGATTGTGTAAGTCTTGTATTATAATCAATTTGCAATGGCAGGAAAACGGGAGAAATATAGAAATTACACTGAAGAAGAAAAAATAGAATTATTAAAAATAATTGAGAAGTAAGTAATTATTTTACTTCATTGAAATATGTTGTTTCTATCACGCTCTTATAGAAAGAAAATAAAAGTTGGGTTATGTTTTAGATATTCGAATATTATCGAAAATAAATCCACTGATGGTAGAAATATTCAACAAAAAAATAATACTTGGGCAAAAATAGCGGAAGAATTTTCGGCGACTATTAAAACTGGAAAAAGAGATGTCCAGCAAATAAAAAATTTCTACAAAAACATGAAACAGAAAGTGAGAAAGGGCGTAGCTACAAATAATGTAAGTAAAACAAGTTTTAATAAGTACTTATATACTTAACGAAAAGGGCATTGATGTGTATATTTCTTTTAAATTTTTAGAAAAGAAAATATCAAGACACTCTGGACAAAGAATTGGAGACAATAAAAAAAATTCAAGTTACTGATAAGGTAAAAACAAACATATTTGCAGAGGGTTTATTATAATGTTACAATTTAAAATTTATAGAAAGAAATGAACAAAACAGGAGGTGGTAGTTACCATCCACTGCTTACTGAAGCCGATGCCATGGTATTGGCTATAGCTGGGGATCAAATGGAGCCGATTCCATTCGCTTTGGACAGTGCGGGATCATTCTTTGGTAAAGTATTTATATTTTATTTTTAATATTTTAATTTAATTAATTTTATTCAGTACGTATGAACTATAGATTTACTTTTAATTAAGTATCTTTAATATTTTAGTATATCCTGGTCTAATTTTGTATTATTTAGATTAATCAGAATAAACTTTCTTTAATAGATAATGCAGAGATTGAAATTATTGACCCCGACAACTTCCTCCAATCAAATTCCGTGCAAGAAATCCCATTGCAACCAGATCCTGTTCCAGCATCCCCAAAAGCTCCTCCCACCGTCCCCAGATCAGTACTAAAGAAGAAGAAAACTATACGTACAGCAGAAAATTTAAAAAAGACGTATTTTTTAAAAAAAATTGAGTTAGTACAAACTCAGATAAATCTTGCAATAACACAAGATGTTTTAGATAGAAAAATAAAAATCCTTAAAATAAAATTATTAAAAAAACATCTGGCAGAATAAATTGTTTAAAGAATTGTATATTTGTTTTATTCAATTTACGTATTAGTTTTATGTATTAATAGAATTATTGTATTCACAAACAAATTACTTTTATCGTATTTTAAAACAAATTATAAACTGGTATTTTTAACAACAGTTGGCAACTCTTCTAACCATTGAACTATACTTATACTGGAACGCGTTCTGCTTAACTCTGCTTGTCTTTGTTATATTGCTTTGCACATGCGCGAAGAGAGAACAGTCACCAACACGTAACCATGAACGAATGACAGAGCATCAAAACTCTTGAAAAAAGGACAGAGTTACCCCTTACGGACATCTCTCTCGGATTGGGCTTGCAGTCCGAAAGCGCCTTCCAGTATAGTTATAGTTCAATGCTTATAACTTTCACGTAGGGATATTTTACTGGGTTTTCAGGGTAAAATCGTTTATTTTATTCTGCAAACGTTGTTCGCAACAGAGCTGCTCGAACCGAAGTATTGTCGTTGTTATTGTCATTTAAAATAACTTCAGGCTGTTCTGCATTATCTACTTCTTCCAACTATCCACGGCATCTCTTAAATTGATGCATATATTGTGAAGAACGCTTGTGGCAACAATAACAGGAAGTATATTACTTAAATTTAGTTCTAAACGTCTTGATAAACATGGGAATCGTCTTTTTAGAACACCGAAACATCTTTCTATGGTATTTCTTGTAGCAGAGTGCGCTTTATTGTATCTTATTTCTGCTGGTGTAATAGGATTTAATAGTGGTGTTAATAAATATGATTGACATGGGTAACCACTATCACATAATAAATAGTCGTTTCCATATCTACCAGATTCGAAATCAACTGGCAACGGTGAATTATTAAAGATGGTACTATCATGAACAGAGCCAGGCCATCTTGAAATAATATGTCTAATTCGCAGATTGGAATCACAAATCATTTGCACGTTTATGGAAAAGTAGCCTTTTCGATTTCGAAATAATTCCGCATTAGCACCACCAGGAGATTTTATTGGAATATGGGTGCAATCTACTGCACCGATGATACCAGGAAAACGTCTAATATTAAAAAAAAACCTTTGACAAATGACAAATTATCCGAGATTATGAAATCCGAGATTATATACTAGATATTCGTTTTTATGCAACGCGATTTTATATAAAATCTTGGATTATAATTATAATTCTGGATAAAATATTTAATTCGCTTTTATAAAACCGGGCATAAGAGAGACAAATCTTAAATTACAACTCGATAAGAGCGAATTTCTTAGAAAAGAAGTCGCGTATCTCGGACACATGATTACCACCGAAGGCATTAAACCGAATCCAGATAAAATTGAAACTATTAAAAAATTTACTCTTCCAAAGAATCAAAAACAAATCAAATCATTTTTAGGCTTTCTTGGTTATTACCGCAGATTTATAAAAGATTTTTCCAAATTAACTAAACCGTTTACCAAATGTTTAAAGAAAAATGCCAAAATTAATATTGAAGACAAAGAATACATTTCAAGCTTTGAAAAATGTAAATTATTACTTTCGAACGCACCAATATTACAGTATCCTGACTTTTCAAAACAATTCCGTCTAACGACCGACGCCTCAAATTATGCTTTGGGTGCAGTCCTATCCCAAAATATAGATAGAAAAGATCTACCTATAGCTTACGCAAGCCGGACACTCAACGATCATGAAGTAAATTATTCAACAACCGAAAAAGAGCTACTTGCTATTATCTGGGCTACGAAACATTTTCATCCCTACTTATACGGTCACAAATTTTAATTAATTACAGATCACAAACCCCTTATTTGGCTAAACAGTTTAAAAGAACCAAATTTAAAACTTGTACGTTGGAAATTAAAATTATCACAATATAATTATGACATAGAGTATCAAAACGGCAATCAAAATTACGTAGCAGACTATCTGTCCAGAATTTCGAAACCTTTCGAGATAAATTATAAAACTTCAAATATTTTCGACCACAAAGAACCTATAATACATTGCATTTCCAAAGATTTTAAATTGGGTCATGGCTTCGCAAAACAGATTAATGAAAAATATCATACTAAGAACGATTTAGATAAAATAAAAATAGTAAATAATATTGCCATACAAACTTCCCCTAGATTAATCATACATTTAATTACAAAAGAAAATTATTTTAATAAACCAACTTTAAAAAGCATCGAAAATAGTTTAAAACAATTAAGACATTACCTAATCGAAAATAATATTAATTCAATTAACATGCCAAAAATTGCATGTGGTTTAGATAAGTAAAATTGGTTGGATATAGAAAATTTACTAAGACAAATTTTTGAAAATACAAACATTCAAATCAATGTTTTTGCTTCAAACAAAATCGAGAACTACGCAAACTCCGTTATCGCTGAAAAAGACACGGACAGCTGTACTCAGCATTCTGATGACGAATCTCCTATCAGCGGCCTTCATTACAAAGACACTTCAATAAATTTCGGTAAAAATCAAATTATTTTTAAAGAAACGAATTCGAAAAGCTCTGTAGAAATTAAAAAAATGTTTGGATACGAAAAACAAAGAATTTATATTTACCTAAACAAAACTAATTTTAAAAATACCCTCTTAAAATTTATCAAAGAGTACCTCATACCTGGAATACATTATTATTGCATTGTTCCGGTACAATTTCAAAAAATGTTAAATTCAATTTAACAAATTTATTTCCAACCGAGTACTTATATTTTAACTAGTTGTAAAAATCAATTACAAAACATAGAATCATCAGACGAACAAATTGATTTAGTGAAAATTTATCATTTAGGCAAAACGAACCATCGTGGCATAATTGAAACCTATCAGAAATTAAAACAACCGTATTATTGGCCAAACATGCAACAAACTGTTTCTAGATTCATAAACAATTGTGATGTATGTCAGGAAAACAAATATGAAAGAAATCCCATAAAACTACAAATTATAAAAACACAAACAGCGAACAAGCCCCTCGAAATTATTCATATTGATATTTTATCATTAAAGAAAGAAATATTCTTAACAATAATCGACAGTTTCTCCAAACATGCACAAATTTATTATTTGTCAGAAACCAACACCGTAACTATTATACAAAAATTAATAAAATATTTCTCTATTTTCGGCACTCCTAAATTAATAATATCAGATAATGGTTTACAATTTAATAACCAATTGATATATAACTTTTTATCAACTAAAAATATTCGTATTCATCTTATTAGTGTCAATAATCCAAAAAGTAATAGAAATATTGAAAGGTTCCATTCAACAATAATAGAACATGTTAGAATATTAGAACAAAATAAAGATTTTAACGATTTAACAATTAGTAATAAAGCCCCTTATGCTCTTCAAGCGTATAACCAGACTATTCACTTAGTCACAAAACGTACACCGAATGAAATACTTTTCGGCAATTATAATGAATTAAAAGAAGAAATTTCTCCTGAAATTGTTACTGACAACTATGTTCAGACCCACAAAGAAATTATGAAGAAAATTTACGACGAAACTAAATTGTTATTAGATAGCAGTAAAAAGAAGTACGCTACGTCACAAGTAGATAGTGTTTAGAATGTTATTTACATGTAACTTATAATTTGTATCTAGTATTCATTGTTAATAAAAAGCAATATATGTATGTAACCATGTAAAAAACAGTAAAAACAAATTAATATATGTGTTCATGATTGATTTATGTCAATGTTGTATGTTATTTTAGTTTAAAAGGATAATTGGATACTAAACAGTCCCGCACCAAAAGATAAGGTCTAGTACATTCGGTACATAAATTTGGTCCTTCGAGCCGGATAGTGCTACGCAGGAGTAATCATAAGTATCCTCATTTTCATTCTAAAGTAACGTATTCAAAACTGCTTTCCAACTACGCGTGTGGAACCAAATAATTTCTTTTGTGGGTTACTATATCAAAAAATTAAAAACTTTGCGTGTTTTAATTTAGTGACAACCACTACATTTTATTATCATCATGCCCAATATAACTACTAAAGGCAAGCAGTTAATCGAGATTCTGCAAAACAATCTGTTGAAAGAATACATGAATTTGCAAAACAGATTAAAGACTCTGAATCTACGGAACAAATTCACATAAGAAAACTCAAATTAGATGAATTTTGGCAAAAATATGAAAAAGCTCAAAGTGAATTAGAAATTATTGACTATGGAACAAACAAGAAAGACAGAGCAAAATTTAAAACAATTTATTATAACACAATGGCAGAATTAGACAGAATAATTAAATTACGTGCAACTATTGAATCTTTAACATTAATAAATCAATCAGCAAAATTAAATAAAAATATAATTGAAAGCAAAGTAAATATTCCTCAAATTAATATTCCAAAGTTTGGTGGCAATTATGAACATTGGTTAGGTTTTTACGATCTATTCAAGAGTTTAATTCACGACAATCAAAGTCTTTCAAACATAGAAAAATTTTACTATTTAAAAGGATCATTAAAAGACGAAGTACTCAAAATTATAG
This sequence comes from Stenolophus ochropezus, assembly GCA_035578165.1. Classification (NCBI taxonomy): domain Eukaryota; kingdom Metazoa; phylum Arthropoda; class Insecta; order Coleoptera; family Carabidae; genus Stenolophus; species Stenolophus ochropezus. Next base: position 193,546 of record JAQOWZ010000168.1, read on the forward strand.
AATCTATAGCAGTTAGCTCCGAAAATTATGCAGTAGCCTTCAAATTATTGACTGACAGATACTATAACAAGAATTATATAATAAATATCCACATTAAACTTCTTTTTGAGATTCCAAATGTTGTAAAAGACTGTATTACGGGATTAAGACAATTAACAACAAACACTAGACAACATATTAGATCATTACAATCACTTGGTTTGCCTGTTAAAGATTGGGACATACTTGTCATGTACATTTTATGTCAAAAACTTGATTCAGCCACTAGATCGCAATGGGAATTGAAAAAAGAATTAAATAGATTGCCAACTTTGGGAGATTTTCTAAATTTTATTGATCAAAGATGCTTTTCTTTGGAAGCTGTCACATCAGAAAAATTACAAAAGGTCAGACATGTCACATCTCAACCAAATTCAAGTAATGTTTGTAAATTATGCCATGAAAAACATAATCTATTCAACTGTAACAAATTTCTGCAGAAAAATATACAGGATAGAATTTCAACAATAAAATCACTAAAGGTTTGCTTCAATTGCCTTAAACCAGGTCATTCATCAAAAGATTGTAAAGCTGGAAATTGTAGAAAATGTACGAGAAAACATAATAGTCTTATTCATTTAGAACAGGACAGACACGAATCACAAAAAAAAAGAAACAGAAGAAATTAAAGGAGAGGAGGTAAAACAGGACAACAAGGAAGAAAAATCAGAAGCTATTGTCTCGAACGAAAACAAAACGGAAGCTGACAAATGTGGAACTTCTATCTCGAAATCTAAAACGAAGCGAATTCGGCGCATCATCGACTCCGACTCTGAATCCAATGAAGAGGAAGTGAGAGAAGAAGTCAAAGAAGTTAAAGAATCAGAGAACAAAAAAATGCAGGACGATAAAGTAGAAGAACCTGCACCAATCATAGAACCAGAACAGAAAATACCAGAGAAAAAACCTCCAACAAAAGAGAACAGCGAAGTTATAGAAATAGTCGAAGAAAGAATAAAAAATCGAAGACGAAAGCAGTTACTCTACTCTTCGGATTCTTCCCCAGAGAATCTTGCAAGTCCCGCACAAACACAAGAGTTAGAGGAAAAACTACAAAGGAAAACATTCCAAAAACAAAACGCAAAAACACTTTGGAACTCCTACAAGAAGATATTCGAGACATGTTTCTAAGTGAAGTAGTATTAACAGCAACCGGTAAACGGATGTGTAGAATGATGACAGAACATGAAGAACAAGATATTTACAACAAACTCAACAAGATTCAAAATCCAAACCCAAAGAAGCTGTAATTACTGATGATGGTGATGTATTATTACTAGTCAAATATTTAAATATGAAAAATAAAATGAAACAAGAAAAAAATGAAGAACCAGAAAAAAATAATCGACTTTCACCTTTACACTGGAAAATAGGCCGTGTATTAAATGTTCATAAAGACTCGGACGGAAAAGTTCGAGTAGTAACAATTAAAACTACAAATGGAATTTTCAAACGCCCTATAACAAAACTATGTATTTTACCATTTGAAAATTAATCTATTTCGAAATTGTTACTTCAAGGTGGGAGGAATGTTTAGAATGTTATTTACATGTAACTTATAATTTGTATCTAGTATTCATTGTTAATAAAAAGCAATATATGTAACCATGTAAAAAACAGTAAAAAAAAATAAATATATGTGTTCATGATTGATTTATGTCAATGTTGTATGTTATTTTTGTTTAAAAGGATAATTGGATACTAAACAGACCCGCACCAAAAGATAAGATCTAGTACATTCGGTACGAAACGATAGTATTAAATTACCTGATAAACTATTCGAAGAACAAGCCAAAAGAAACACCGGTAAAGTCGAGACACCCCGCTATAAGAAACAAAAAATCAAAACATATTTAAAAGACAAAGCTCAAATAATAACTGACAAGAACAAAAAAATTAAAATTGACAAAATAAAACCTCACCATAAATTTACAGACTCATACGAACAGCAACAACAATCAACCTCAAAGACGAAACACACAACCCCGGAATTAACGTCCTGAAGCTAGGAAATGCCCTAATTTCAACTAATAATAAGTACATTTAAGTTAAGCTTAATTTAGATAGAATTAAAGAAACGTATAATAACATTACATATCATTATAATCAATTAAAATTAGAATTAAATAATAAATATAAGCAATATGTAGAAGACTTAAGTAATGACTTTTTTATGTTAGAAAACTTCTTGGACATTGTAAATAGTAAAATTCAAATTCTCCTATATGACAACAAAGAGAAACGTGGACTTATAAACGGAATAGGTTCTATAATAAAAAGTATCACTGGCAATTTAGACGCCACTGATCAAGAAAAATATGATAACGCCTTAAGATTAATTCAAGAAAATGTAAATATCCTGAAAGGCAATCTAAATCAAGTAATTACTTTTAATAAAAATATTTCGGAATATTTCAATAAACAAGTAGAGAAAATTAACGTTAATAACAAAATTATTCAAAATAAAATTAATGAAATGCATATTGTTTTAGGAAAAATAAAAGATACGAACGATAAACTTTATATAGAAAATATAATAACACAACTAACATTTGCAGCCACAAATTTCATAAGTATTCTTAACGAAATTGAAACTACCTTCGCTTTTTGCGAAACAAACACTTTATATTTTGGTATTTTATCGAGAGACGACGTTAAAAGAAAAATTAACAAATTATTACCAAACAGTCTAAAATACCTTGTAATCAAAAATTGGCAAAACCAACAATTAGTTAAAACATATTGTGAATATAAAAATTCACTTTGGACATAATAATAGACATCCCTATTCCTCTTGTACAAAACGAACTTCTACAAATCACCCCCATTCCTAATTTACACGACAACACTTATGTTACATTAGACATAACCACTGGCTATTATACTAAATCTAATACAAACATTAATAATTTGAATAAATGTAGAAGATAAGCTTTATATTTGTAATAATGAAAATTCCCTACCAAATAAATGTGTAGAAAATTTGTATTTTAATAGTAATAACTGTGAATATATTAAAGTAATTAACCACAAATGAAATCATTCCAATACCTAACTGAAATATTGTATATTTCTTTTTACCAAATAAAGAAGTAATAAATATCGAATGTGATCACGAAATTCAAGATATAGAAATTTCCGGAATTTACTCTATAAAAGACTGTTTAATAAACAAAAAAAAAATGTTTAAAAATATTAAGCATGATAAAATTATTAACAAAAATATCGGGCAAAATAAAAATAAAATAATTCTTAATAAAACATTCAATATAAAAATTCTAGAATCAGTTAAATTTCCAAGTCAACAAATAACACACCTAAATGAAATTAATAACTGTGAGTCACATTCAATATTTTTCGATATAATTTTATGTATTGTAACCATAGTTGTAATCATGTTCTTATTTTATAAAATTTATGTAATAATTAAGAAAAGAAAATTAATTAAATAAAATAAAAATAATCTAATAATTGAAACAATACCTATTGAACATCCAGCAGGTATTCTTTCATCTTAGGGGGGAGGAATTATGTAGACGCCCATCCCTTATTGCATTATTTTATGTAAGTTTCCACTCTGTAACATTAAACCCTACACAGCATAAACATCATACGACACAAAGGTAATAAATAGACCAACTCTACTAAAATCCGTTAGATTATGTAAGTCCGTAGAATAATTAACCTCGTATTATTCTAGTTGTATCTTGTATGTTAAATAAAAACTTTTAAAAACATTAAATCATATTACATTGATTTAATTAATATTTGCTTCCGCACCAGAATTTTATAATTATTTATCATATTTTAGCTAAATGAAAACATTGCAACAAGAAAGTTGCTATTTCAAGTGTGGTAGGTATTCTAGAATCCAGCCCATGTAGCTTACAATATACAACGTATTCATCAAGGAAATTTAAAATCTGACTTTATTTTTGTAAAAAATCATATAAATATTTGCATCCGCGTCCGAATTTTATAATTTTTGATCATATTTTAGCTAAAAGAAAACATTGCAACAAGGAAATTGCTGTTTCAAGTGTGGTAGGTATTCTAGAATCCAGCCCATGAAGCTTACAATATACAACCTATTCATCAAGAATAGGTAAAATCTGACTTTATTTTTGTAAAAAATCATATAAATATTTGCATCCGCGCCCGAATTTTATAATTCTTCATCATAATTTAGCTAAAAGAAAACATTGCAACAAGAAAATTCCTATTTCAAGTGTTGTAGGTATTCTAGAATCCAGCCCATGTGGCTTACAATATACAACGTATTCATGAAAAATAGGTAAAATCTGGTTTTAATTTTGTAAAAAATCATAAAAATATTTGCGTTCGCGCACGATTTTTATAATTTTTCATCATATTTTAGCTAAAAGAAAACATCGCAACAAGAAAATTGCTATTTCAAGTGTGGTAGATATACTAGAATCCAGCCCATGAAGCTTACAATATACTACGTATTCATCAAGAATAGGTAAAATCTGACTTTATTTTTGTAAAAAATCATATAAATATTTGCTTTCCCACCAGAGTTTTATAATTCTTTATCATATTTTAGCAACAATGAAGCTTACAATATACTACGTATTCATTAAGAATAGGTAAAATCTGACTTTATTTTTGTAAAAAATCATATAAATATTTGCTTTCCCGCCAGAGTTTTATAATTCTTCATCATATTTTAGCAACAACAAAACTTTGCAACAAAAAAATTGCTATTTCAAGTGTGGTAGGTAATCTAGAATCCAGCACATGTAGCTTACAATATACAACGTATTTATCAAGAATATGTAAAATATGAATTTATTTTTGTAAAAAATCATATAAATATTTGCTTCCGCGCCCGAATTTTATAATTCTTCATCATAATTTAGCTAAAAGAAAACATTGCAACAAGAAAATTGCTATTTCTAGTGTGGTAGATATTCTAGAATCCAGCCCATGTAGCTTACAATATACAACGTATTCGTCAAGAAAAGATAAAATCTGACTTTATTTTTGTAAAAAATCATATAAATATTTGCGTCCTCGCCCGAATTTTATAATTTTTCATGATATTTTTAGCTAAAAATAAACTGTGCAACAAGAAAATTGCTATTTAAAGTGTGGTAGGTATTCTGGAATCTAGCCCTTGAAGCTTACAATATACAACGTATTCATCAAGAATAGGTAAAATCTGACTTTATTTTTGTAAAAAATCATATAAATATTTTCTTCCGCGCAAGAATTTTATAATTCTTCATCATATTTTAGCTAAAAGAAAACTTTGCAACATGAAAAATACTATTTCAAGTGTGGTAGTTATTCTAGAATCCAGCCCATGAACCTTACAATATACAACGTATTCATCAAGAATAGGTAAAAACTGACATTATTTTTGTAAAAAATCATATAAATTTTTGCTTCTGCGCCCGTATTTTATAATTCTTCATCATATTTTAGCTAAAAGAAAACATTGCAACAAGAAAATTGCTATTTCAAATGTGGTAGGTATTCTAGAATCCAGCCCATGTGGCTTACAATATACAACGTATTCATGAAAAATAGGTAAAATCTGGTTTTAATTTTGTAAAAAATCATAAAAATATTTGCGTTCGCGCACGATTTTTATAATTTTTCATCATATTTTAGCTAAAAGCAAACATCGCAACAAGAAAATTGCTATTTCAAGTGTGGTAGATATACTAGAATCCAGCCCATGAAGCTTACAATATACTACGTATTCATCAAGAATAGGTAAAATCTGACTTTATTTTTGTAAAAAATCATATAAATATTTGCTTTCCCACCAGAGTTTTATAATTCTTTATCATATTTTAGCAACAATGAAGCTTACAATATACTACGTATTCATTAAGAATAGGTAAAATCTGACTTTATTTTTGTAAAAAATCATATAAATATTTGCTTTCCCGCCAGAGTTTTATAATTCTTCATCATATTTTAGCAACAACAAAACTTTGCAACAAAAAAATTGCTATTTCAAGTGTGGTAGGTAATCTAGAATCCAGCACATGTAGCTTACAATATACAACGTATTTATCAAGAATATGTAAAATATGAATTTATTTTTGTAAAAAATCATATAAATATTTGCTTCCGCGCCCGAATTTTATAATTCTTCATCATAATTTAGCTAAAAGAAAACATTGCAACAAGAAAATTGCTATTTCTAGTGTGGTAGATATTCTAGAATCCAGCCCATGTAGCTTACAATATACAACGTATTCGTCAAGAAAAGATAAAATCTGACTTTATTTTTGTAAAAAATCATATAAATATTTGCGTCCTCGCCCGAATTTTATAATTTTTCATGATATTTTTAGCTAAAAATAAACTGTGCAACAAGAAAATTGCTATTTAAAGTGTGGTAGGTATTCTGGAATCTAGCCCTTGAAGCTTACAATATACAACGTATTCATCAAGAATAGGTAAAATCTGACTTTATTTTTGTAAAAAATCATATAAATATTTTCTTCCGCGCACGAATTTTATAATTCTTCATCATATTTTAGCTAAAAGAAAACTTTGCAACATGAAAAATGCTATTTCAAGTGTGGTAGTTATTCTAGAATCCAGCCCATGAACCTTACAATATACAACGTATTCATCAAGAATAGGTAAAAACTGACATTATTTTTGTAAAAAATCATATAAATTTTTGCTTCTGCGCCCGTATTTTATAATTCTTCATCATATTTTAGCTAAAAGAAAACATTGCAACAAGAAAATTGCTATTTCAAATGTGGTAGGTATTCTAGAATCCAGCCCATGAAGCTTACAATAAACAACGTATTCATCAAGAATAGGTAAATTCTGACTTTGTTTTTGTAAAAATTCATATAAATATTTGCTTCCGCGCCCGAATTTTATAATTCTTCATCATATTTTAGCTAAAAGAAAACATTGCAACAAGAAAATTGCTATTTCTAGGGTGGTAGGTAATCTACAATCCAGCACATGTAGCTTACAATATACAACGTATTCATCAAGAATATGTAAAATCTGACACTATTTTTGTAACAAATCATATAAATATTTGCTTCGGCTCACGAATTTTATAATTCTTCATCATATTTAAGCTAAAAGAAAACATTGCAACAAGAAAATTACTATTTCAAGTGTGGTAGGTATTCTGGAATCCAGCCCATGTAGTTTACAATATACAACGTATTCATCAAGAATAGATAAAATCTGACTTTATTTTGTAAAAAAATTATATAAATATTTGCTTCCGCGCCCGAATTTAATAATTCTTCATCATATTTTAGCTAAAAGAAAACATTGCAACAAGAAAATTTCTATTTCAAGTGTGGTAGGTATTCAAGAATCCAGCCCATGTGGCTTACATTATACAACGTATTCATCAAAAATAGGTAAAATCTGACTTTATTTTTGTAAAAAATCATATAAATATTTGCGTTCGCGCACGATTTTTAAAATTTTTCATCATATTTTAGCTAAACGAAAACATTGCAACAAGAAAATTGCAATTTCAAGTGTGGTAGGTATACTAGAATCCAGCCCATGAAGCTTACAATATACAACGTATTCATCAAGAATAGGTAAAAACTGACCTTATTTTTGTAAAAAATCATATAAATATTTGCTTCTGCGCCCGAATTTTATGATTCTTAATCATATTTTAGCGAAAAGAAAACATTGCAAAAAGAAAATTGCTATTTCTAAGGTGGTAGGTAGTCTAGAATCCAGCCCATGTAGCTCACAATATACAACGTATTCATCAAGAAAAGGTAATATCTGACTTTATTTTTGTAAAAAATCATTTAAATAATTGCTTTCTCGCCTCGCCCGAATTTTGTAATTCTTCATCATATTTTAGCTCAAAAAAAAACATTGCAACAAGAAAATTGCATTTTCAAGTGAGGTAGGTATTCTAGAATCCAGCCCCATGTAGCTTACAATATACAACGTATTCATCAAGAAAAGGTAAAATCTGACTTTATTTTTGTAAAAAATCATATAAATATTGTTTCCGCGCCCGAATTTTTAATTTTTCATCATATATTATCTAAAAGAAAACATTGCAACAAGAAAATTGCTATTTCAAGAGTGGTGGGTATTCTAGAATCCAGCTTATGCAGCTTACAATATACCAACGTATTCATCAAGATAGGTAAAATTTGACTTTTTTTGTAAAAATCATATAAATATTTGCTTCCGCGCCCGAATTTTATAATTCTTCATCATATTTTAGCTAAAAGAAAACATTGCAACAAGAAAATTGCTATTTCAAGTGTGGTAGGTATTCTAGAATCCAGCTCATGTAGCTTATATTATAAAAACGTATTCATCAAGAAAAGGTAAAATCTGACTTTATTTTTGTAAAAAATCATATAAATATTTGCTTCCGCGCCCGAATTTTATAATTCTTCATCATATTTTAGCTAAAAGAAAACATTGCAACAAGAAAATTGCTATTTCATGTGTGGTAGGTATTCTAAAATCCAGCTCATGCAGCTTACAATATACAACGTATTCATCAAGAATAGGTAAAATCAAACTTTATTTTTGTAAAAAATCATATAAAAATTTGCTTGCGCGACCGAATTTTATAATTCTTCATCATATTTTAGCTAAAAGAAAACATTACAAAAAAAAATTGCTATTTCAAGTGTGGCAGGTATTCCAGAGTCCAGCCCATGTAGCTTACAATATACAACGTATTCATCAAGAATAGGTATAATCTGACTTTACTTTTGTAAAAAATCATATAAATATTTGCTTCCGCGTCCGAATTTTTTAATTTTTCATTATATTTTAGCTAATTGAAAACATTGCAATAAGAAAATTGCTATTTCAAGTGTGGTAGGTATTTTAGAATCTAGCCCATGTAGCTTACAATATACAACGTAATCATTAAATGACACCCGAAAATTGAATGTTTATTATCTGAATGGAACCACGTTATGGTCACTTTTGCATGTCCAATGCTAAAATTATCCATAGTATTGATCCTAAAGCATTATTATGAATGATATAACAAAAATATCCATTTCAACAATAGGTAAAATCTGAACTAATTTTTGTAAAAAATCACATAAATATTTGCTTCCGCGCTTGAGATTTATAATTCTTCATCATATTTTAGCTAAAGGAAACATTGCAAAAAGAAAATTGCAATTTTAAGTGTGGTAGGTATTGTAGAATCCAGCCCATGTAGCTTATAATATACAACGTATTCATCAAGAATAGGTAAAATCTGACTTATTTTTGTAAAGAAACATATAAATATTTGCTTCCGCGCCCGAATTTTATAATTCTTCATCATATTTTAGCTAAAAGAAAACATTGACACAAGAAAATTGCTATTTCAAGTGTGGTAGGTAATCTAGAGTCCAGCGCATATAGCTTACAATATACAACGCATTCATCTAGAATATGTAAAATCTGACTTAATTTTTGTAAATATCATATAAATATTTGCTTCCACGCCCGAATTTCATAATTCTTCATCTTATTTTAGCTAAAAGAAAAACATTTCAACAAGAAAATTCTATTTCGAATGTGGTAGGTATTTTAGAATCCAGCCCATGTAGCTTACCATATACAACGTATTCATCAAGAATTGGTAAAATCTGACTTTATTATTGTAACAAATCATATAAATATTTGCATCCGCGCCCAAATTTTATAATTCTTCATCATATTTTAGCTAAAAGAAAACATTGCAACAAGAAAATTTCTATTTCAAGTGTGGTAGGTATTCAAGAATCCAGCCCATGTAGCTTACAATATACAACGTATTCATCAAGAATAGGTATAATCTGACTTTACTTTGTAAAAAATCATATAAATATTTGCTTCCGCGTCCGAATTTTTTAATTTTTCATTATATTTTAGCTAATTGAAAACATTGCAATAAGAAAATTGCTATTTCAAGTGTGGTAGGTATTTTAGAATCTAGCCCATGTAGCTTACAATATACAACGTAATCATTAAAATGACACCCGAAAATTGAATGTTTATTATCTGAATGGAACCACGTTATGGTCACTTTTGCATGTCCAATGCTAAAATTATCCATAGTATTGATCCTAAAGCATTATTATGAATGATATAACAAAAATATCCATTTCAACAATAGGTAAAATCTGAACTAATTTTTGTAAAAAATCACATAAATATTTGCTTCCGCGCTTGACATTTATAATTCTTCATCATATTTTAGCTAAAAGGAAACATTGCAAAAAGAAAATTGCAATTTTAAGTGTGGTAGGTATTGTAGAATCCAGCCCATGTAGCTTATAATATACAACGTATTCATCAAGAATAGGTAAAATCTGACTTTATTTTTGTAAAGAAACATATAAATATTTGCTTCCGCGCCCGAATTTTTATAATTCTTCATCATATTTTAGCTAAAAGAAAACATTGACACAAGAAAATTGCTATTTCAAGTGTGGTAGGTAATCTAGAGTCCAGCGCATATAGCTTACAATATACAACGCATTCATCTAGAATATGTAAAATCTGACTTAATTTTTGTAAATATCATATAAATATTTGCTTCCACGCCCGAATTTTATAATTCTTCATCTTATTTTAGCTAAAAGAAAACATTTCAACAAGAAAATTTCTATTTCGAATGTGGTAGGTATTTTAGAATCCAGCCCATGTAGCTTACCATATACAACGTATTCATCAAGAATTGGTAAAATCTGACTTTATTTTTGTAACAAATCATATAAATATTTGCATCCGCGCCCAAATTTTATAATTCTTCATCATATTTTAGCTAAAAGAAACATTGCAACAAGAAAATTTCTATTTCAAGTGTGGTAGGTATTCAAGAATCCAGCCATGTGGCTTACAATATACAACGTATTCATCAAAAATAGGTAAAATCTGACTTCTTTTTTGTAAAAAAACCATATAAATATTTGCGTTCGCGCACGATTTTAAAATTTTTTCATAATATTTTAGCTAAAAGAAAACATTGCAACAAGAAAATTGCTATTTCAAGTGTGGTAGGTATACTAGAATCCAGCCCATGAAGCTTACAATATACAACGTATTCATCAAGAATAGGTAAAAACTGACCTTATTTTTGTAAAAATCATATAAATATTTGCTTCTGCGCCCGAATTTTATGATTCTTAATCATATTTTAGCGAAAAGAAAACATTGCAACAAGAAAATTGCTATTTCAAATGTGGTAGTTATTCTAGAATCCAACCCATGAAGCTTACAATATATAAGGTATTCATCAAGAATATGTAAAATCTGACTTTGTTTTTGTAAATAATCATATAAATATTTGCTTCCGCGCCCGAATTTTATAATTCTTTATCATATATTAGCTAAAAGAAAATATTGCAACAAGAAAATTTCTATTTCAAGTGTGGTAGGTATTCAAGAATCCAGCCCATGTGGCTTACAATATACAAAGTATTCATCAAAAATAGGTAAAATCTGACTTTATTTTTGTAAAAAATCATATAAATATTTGCGTTCGCGCACGATTTTTAAATTTTTCATCATATTTTAGCGAAAAGGAAACATTACAAGAAGAAAATTGGTATTTCAAATGTGGTAGTTATTCTAGAATCTAGCCCATGAAACTTACAATATACAACGTATTCATCAAGAATAGGTAAATTCTGACTTTGTTTTTGTAAAAAATTACATAAATAATTGCTTCCGCGCCCGAATTTTATAATTCTTCATCATATTTTAGCTAAAAGAAAACATTGCAAAAGAAAATTGCTATTTCTAAGGTGGTAGGTATTCTAGAATCCAGCCCATGTAGCTTACAATATACAACGTATTCATCAAGAAAAGGTAATATCTGACTTTACTTTTGTAAAAAATCATTTAAATATTTGCTTTCTCGCCCGAATTTTGTAATTCTTCATCATATTTTAGCTCAAAAAAAACATTGCATCAAGAAAATTGCATTTCCAAGTGAGGTAGTATTGTAGAATTCAGCCCATGTAGCTTACAATATACAACGTATTCATTAAAATGACACTCGAAAATTGAATGTATATTATCTGATTAGTACCACGTTATGGTCTCTTTTTCATGTCCAATGCTAAATTTATCCATAGTACAGATCCTAAAGCATGAATAAGAATGTTTTAACAAAAATATCTATTTCAAGAATAAGTAAAATCTGACTTAATTTTTGTAAAAAATCATGTAAATTTGTGCTTCCGCGCCCGAATTTTATAATTTTTATCATATTTTAGCTAAAAGAAAACATTGCAACAAAAAAATTGCTATTTGAAGTGTGGTAGGTATTCTAGAATCCAGCCCATGTAGCTTACAATATACAACGTATTCATCAAGAAAACGGTAAAATCTGACTTTATTTTGTAAAAAATCATATAAATATTTGCTTCCGCGCCTAATTTTCTAATTTTTCATCATATTTTAACTAAAAGAAAACATTGCAACAAGAAAATTGCTATTTCAAGTGTGGTAGGTATTCTAAAATCCAGCTCATGCAGCTTACAATATACAACGTATTCATCAAGAATAGGTAAAATCAGACTTTATTTTTGTAAAAAATCATATAAAAATTTGCTTGCGCGCCCGAATTTTATAATTCTTCATCATATTTTAGCTAAAAGAAAACATTAAAAAAAAAAATTTGCTATTTCAAGTGTGGCAGGTATTCTAGAGTCCAGCCCATGTAGCTTACAATATACAACGTATTCATCAAGAATAGGTATAATCTGACTTTACTTTTGTCAAAAATCATATAAATATTTGCTTCCGCCCGAGTTTTATAATTTTTCATCATATTTTAGCTAAAACAAAACATTGCAACAAGAAAATTGCTATTTCAAGTGTGGTAGGTATTCTAGAATTCAGCTCATGTACCTTACAATATACAACGTAATCATTAAAATGACACCCGAAAATCGAATGTTTATTATCTGATTGGTACCACGTTATGGTCACTTTTCCATGTCCAATGCAAAAATTATCCATAGTATAGATCCTAAAGCATGATTATGAATGTTATAACAAAAATATCCATTTCAAGAATAGGTAAATCTGACTTTATTTTTGTAAAAATTATATAAATATTTGCTTTCGCTCCCGAATTTTATAATTCTTCATCATATTTTAGCTAAAAGAAAACATTGCAACAAGATAATTGCTATTTCAAGTGTGGTAGGTATTCTAGAATTCAACCCATGTTGCTTACAATATACAACGTATCATCAAGAAAAGCTAAAATCTGACTTTATTTTTGTAAAAAATCTATAAATATTTGCTTCCGCGCCCGAATTTTATAATTTTTCATCATATCTTAGCTAAAAAAAAACAGTGCAACACGAAAATTGCTATTTTAAGTGTGCTAGGTATTCTAGAATCCAGCCCATGTAGCTTACAGTATACAACGTATTCATCAAGTATAGGTAAAATCTGACATTATTTTTGTAAAAAATTATATAAATATTTGTTTCCGCGCCCGAATTTAAAAATTCTTCATCATAATTTAGCTAAAAGAAAACATTGCAAGAAGAAAATTGCTATTTTAAGTGTGGTAGGTATTCTAGAATCCAGCCCTTGTAGCTTATAATATACAACGTATTCATCAAGAAAAGGTAAAATCTGACTTTTTTTTGTAAAAATCATATAAAATATTGCTTCCGCGCCCCGAATTTTATAATTTTTTATCATATTTTAGCTAAAACAAAACATTGCAACAAGAAAATTGCTATTTCAAGTGTGGCAGGTATCCTAGAATTCATCTCATGTACCTTACAATATACAAACGTATTGATCAAGGATAGGTAAAATCTGACTTTATTTTTGTAAAAAAATCATATAAATATTTGCTTCGCGCCCGAACTTTATAATTCTTCATCATATTTTAGCTAAAAGAAACATTTCAACAAGAAAATTTCTATTTCGAATGTGGTAGGTATTTTAGAATCCAGCCCATGTAGTTTACAATATACAACGTATTCATCAAGAATAGATAAAATCTGACTTTATTTTTGTAAAAAGTCATATAAATATTTGCTTCCGCGCTTGAATTTTATAATTCTTTATCATATTTTAGCTAAAAGAAAACATTGCAACAAGAAAATTGCTATTTCAAGTGTAGTAGGTATTCTAGAATCCAGCCCATGTAGCTTATAATATACAACGTATTCATGAAGAAAAGGTAAAATCTGACTTTTTTTGTAAAAAATCATATAAAAATTTGCTTTCGCGCCCGAATTTTATAATTTTTTATTATATCTTAGCTAAAAAAAAACATTGCAACACGAAAATTGCTATTTCAAGAGTGGTAGGTATTCTAGAATCCAGCCCATGTAGCTTACAATATACAACGTATTCATCAAGAATAGGTAAAACCTGACTTTATTTTTGTAAAAAATCATATAAATATTTGCTTTCGCTCCCGAATTTTATAATTCTTCATCATATTTTAGCTAAAAGAAAACATTGCAACAAGATAATTGCTATTTCAAGTGTGGTAGGTATTCTAGAATCTAGCCCATGTAGCTTACTCTATACAACGTAATCATAAAAATGACACACCGAAAATCGAATGTTTATTATCTGATTGGTACCACATTATGGTCACTTTTCCATGTCCAATGCAAAAATTATACATAGTATAGATCCTATAGCATGAATATGTAAGTTTTAACAAAAATATCCATTTCAAGAATAGGTAAAATCTGACTTTATTTATTTTAGCTAAAAGAAAACATTGCAACAAGAAAATTGCTATTTTAAGTGTGGTAGGTATTCTAAAATCTAGCCCATGTAGCTTACTATATACAACGTAATCATTAAAATGACACCCGAAATTTAATGTTTATTATCTGATTGGTACCATGTTATAGTCACTTTTGCATGTCCAATGCTATAATTATCCATAGTATTGATCCTAAAGCATGAATATGAATGTTTTAACAAAAATTTCCTTTTCAAGAAAAGGTAAAATCTGACTTTATTTTAGTAAAAATTATATAAATATTTGCTTTCGCTCCAGAATTTTATAAATCTTCATCATATTTTAGCTTAAAGAAAACATTGCAACAAGATAATTGCTATTTCAAGTGTGGCAGGTATTCTAGAATCCAACCCATGTAGCTTACAATATACAAAGTATTCATCAAGAAAAGCTAAAATCTGACTTTATTTTTGTAAAAAATCATATAAATATTTGCTTCCGCGCTTGAATTTTATAATTTTTCATCATATCTTAGCTAAAAAAAAAACAGTGCAACACGAAAATTGTTATTTCAAGTGTGGTAGGTATTCTAGAATCCAGCCCATGTAGCTTACAATATACAACGTATTCATCAAGAATAGGTAAAATCTGACATTATTTTTGTAAAAAATCATATAAATATTTGTTTCCGCGCGCGAATTTAATAATTCTTCATCATATTTTAGCTAAAAGAAAACATTGCAACAAGAAAATTTCTTTTTCAAGTGTGGTAGGTATTCTAGAATCCAGCCCATGTAGCTTAAAATGTACAACGAATTCATCAATAAAAGGTTAAATCTGACTTTATTTTTTGTAAAAAATCATATAAATATTTGCTTCTTTGCTCGAATTTTTTAATTTTTCAGTATATTTTAGCTATTTGAAAACATTGCAATAAGAAAATTGCTATTTCAAGTGTGGTAGGTATTCTAGTATCTAGCCCATGTAGCTTACAATATACAACGTAATCATCAAGAATAGGTAAAATCTGACTTTATTTTTGTAAAAAGTCATATAAATATTTGCTTCCGCGCTTTAATTTTATAATTCTTCATCATATTTTAGCTAAAAGAAAACATTGCAACAAGAAAATTGCTATTTTAAGTGTAGTAGGTATTCTAGAATCCAGCCCATGTAGCTTATAATATACAACGTATTCATCAAGAAAAGGTAAAATCTGACTTTTTTTGTAAAAAATCATATAAAAATTTGCTTTCGCGCCCGAATTTTATAATTTTTTATTATATCTTAGCTAAAAAAAAAACATTGCAACACGAAAATTGCTATTTCAAGAGTGGTAGGTATTCTAGAATCCAGCCCATGTAGCTTACAATATACAACGTATTCATCAAGAATAGGTAAAATCAGACTTTATTTTTGTAAAAAATCATATAAATATTTGCTTTCGCTCCCGAATTTTATAATTCTTCATCATATTTTAGCTAAAAGAAAACATTGCAACAAGATAATTGCTATTTCAAGTGTGGTAGGTATTCTAGAATCCAACCCATGTAGCTTACAATATACATTGTATTCATCAAGAAAAGCTAAAATCTGACTTTATTTTTGTAAAAAATCATATAAATATTTGCTTTCGCGCCCGAATTTTATAATTTTTTATTATATCTTAGTTAAAAAAAAACATTGCAACACGAAAATTTGCTATTTCAAGAGTGGTAGGTATTCTAGAATCCAGCCCATGTAGCTTACAATATACAACGTATTCATCAAGAATAGGTAAAACCCTGACTTTATTTTTGTAAAAAATCATATAAATATTTGCTTTCGCTCCCGAATTTTATAATTCTTCATCATATTTTAGCTAAAAGAAACATTGCAACAAGATAATTGCTATTTCAAGTGTGGTAGGTATTCTAGAATCCAGCCCATGTAGCTTAAAATGTACAACGTATTCATCAATAAAAGGTTACATCTAACTTAATTTTTTGTAAAAAATCATATAAATATTTGCTTCCGCGCTCGAATTTTTTAATGTTTCATTATATTTTAGCTAATTGAAAACATTGCAATAAGAAAACTGCTATTTCAAGTGTGGTAGGTATTCTAGAATCTAGCCCATGTAGCTTACAATATACAACGTAATCATTAAAATGACACCCAAAAATTGAATGTTTATTATCTGAATGGAACCACGTTATGGTCACTTTTGCAAGTCCAATGCTAAAATTATCCATAGTATTGATCCTAAAGCATGATTATGAATGTTATAACAAAAATATCCATTTCAACAATAGGTAAAAATCTGAATAAATTTTTGTAAAAAATCACATAAATATTTGCTTCCGCGCTTGAAATTTATAATTCTTCATCATATTTTAGCTAAAATAAAACATTGCAAGAAGAAAATTGCTATTTTAAGTGTGGTAGGTATTCTAGAATCCAGCCCATGTAGCTTATAATATACAACGTATTCATCAAGAATAGGTAAAATCTGACTTTATTTTTGTAAAAAAACATAAATATTTGCTTCCGCGCCCGAATTTTATAATTCTTCATCATATTTTAGCTAAAAGAAAACATTGACACAAGAAAATTGCTATTTCAAGTGTGGTAGGTAATCTAGAGTCCAGCGCATATAGCTTACAATATACAACGTATTCATCAAGAATATGTAAAATCTGACTTAATTTTTGTTAATATCATATAAATATTGCTTCCGCGCCCGAATTTTATAATTCTTCATCATATTTTAGCTAAAAGAAAACATTTCAACAAGAAAATTTCTATTTCGAATGTGGTAGATATTTTAGAATCCAGCCCATGTAGCTTACAATATACAACGTATTCATCAAGAAAAGGTAAAATCTGACTTTATTATTGTAAAAAATCATATAAATATTTGCTTGCGCGCCCGAATTTTATAATTCTTTATCATATTTTAGCTAAAAGAAAACATTGAAACAAGAAATTCGCTATTTCAAGTGTGGTAGGTATTCTAGAGTCCAGCCCATGTAGCATACAATATACAACGTATTCATCAAGAATAGGTAAAATCTGACTTTACTTATGTAAAAAATCATATAACTACTTGCTTCCGCGCCCGAATTTTATAATTCTTTATCATATTTTAGCTAAAAGACAACATTGCAACAAGAAAATTGCTATTTCAAGTGTGGTAGGTATTCTAGAATCCAGGCCATGCAGCTTATAATATACAACGTATTCATCAAGAAAAAGTAAAATCTGACTTTTTTTGTAAAAAATCATATAAAAATTTGCTTTCGCGCCCGAATTTTATAATTTTTTATCATATCTTAGATAAAAAAAAAAACATTGCAACACGAAAATTGCTATTTCAAGAGTGGTAGGTATTCTAGAATCCAGCCCATGTAGCTTACAATATACAACATATTCATCAAGAATAGTTAAAATCTGATACTATTTTTGTAAAAAATTATATAAAAATTTGCTTCCGCGCCCGAATTTTATAACTCTTTATCATATTTTAGCTAAAAGAAAACATTGCAACAAGATAATTGCTTTTTCAAGTATGGTAGGTATTCTAGAATCCAGCCCATGTAGCTTACAATATACAACGTATTCATCAAGAATAGGTAAAATCTGACTTTATTTTTGTAAAAAATCATATAAATATTTGCTTCTGCGCCCGAATTTTATAATTCTTTATCATATTTTAGCTAAAGGAAGCATTGCAACAAGAAAATTGCTATTTTAAGTGTGGTAGGTATTCTAGAATCCAGCCAATGTAGTTTA